>NW_025555561.1:5000-75000 GCF_020424385.1 Procambarus clarkii | reverse complement strand
TGCCTCTCACACCAAACATTCCACTTACTGCCTCTCACACCAAACATTCCACTTACTGCCCCTCACACCAAACATTCCACTTACTGCCCCTCACACCAAACATTCCACTTACTGCCCCTCACACCAAACATTCCACTTACTGCCCCTCACACCAAACATTCCACTTACTGCCCCTCACACCAAACATTCCACTTACTGCCCCTCACACCAAACATTCCACTTACTGCCCCCTCACACCAAACATTCCACTTACTGCCCCCTCACACCAAACATTCCACTTACTGCCCCCTCACACCAAACATTCCACTTACTGCCCCCTCACACCAAACATTCCACTTACTGCCCCTCACACCAAACATTCCACTTACTGCCCCTCACACCAAACATTCCACTTACTGCCCCTCACACCAAACATTCCACTTGCTGCCTCTCACACCAAACATTCCACTTACTGCCCCTCACACCAAACATTCCACTTACTACCCCTCACACCAAACATTCTACTTACTGCCCCTCACACCAAACATTCTACTTACTGCCCCTCACACCAAACATTCCACTTACTGCCCCTCACACCAAACATTCCACTTACTGCCCCTCACACCAAACATTCCACTTACTGCCCCTCACACCAAACATTCCACTTACTGCCCCTCACACCAAACATTCCACTTACTGCCCCTCACACCAAAAACAACAACTACATCAACTAGTGCCAACGGTACTGTTGCCACAAACGTATCTGCTGGAAGTGCAGATACTAATAATACACTTCCTGCTGGAAGCAGGAAGTGTATTATTAGTAGCAGTTGTAACTATAGGATAAACACCCACACTAATCATTGATTACTCATTGAGATGTAAGTGTCGTGTGTGTGTGTGTGTGTGTGTGTGGTGTGTGTGTGTGTGTGTGGTGTGTGTGTGTGTGTGTGTGTGTGTAGGCTTGTCCAGTCTGCCAGGTGAGTTTGCCACATCATGTATGCAACACGCCTCGTCATTTGTATATTTTTAAATATGTCTTTAAGTCCTCCAGCCAAGAACCATTTTTCGTCGAGTACAATACAACATTTATGTTTCATATTGTTTTGTTGTGCGGCAGAGCGTTTGTGTGTCCGTCTGGGAGGGGGGGGGGGGGGGGGGGCTAAGTATGGCAAGCAGTGCCCGGGTCACTCTTCTCCAACCATCCAATTCTACTCAGTCTTCTTTCTCCCTACTCCCCACATCTTTCCTCCGTTTTCCCTCCTCCCCCATTATCACCCCCATTTTCCCCTCTCCCCCGTACCCCCTCTCACTTCCTCTAATCCGGACCGTTCCCTTTGCAAATTTTGGTGGGCTAGACCCACGTGTCTGGGTCTTTGGACATCCATTCTCTCTCTCTCTTATTATATATATATATATATATATATATATATATATATATTTATATATATATATATATTATATATATATATATTATATATATATATATATATATATATATATATATATATATATATATATAATTATATATATATATAATTTTGTTTTTGTTTTTGACCTGCCGTTAACAGATGCGTTTCGTTAACTCGTGTTATTAACATTGTCAAAGGGAGAGTAGGAATGATTACAAAATTGATGAAGATTAAGCCACCCCAATAGGAGGCACGGGCATGAATAACCTGTAAAATTACAAAATGTCTTGCTGCATATGTACCCGAGGATGAGGTGAAGAAGCACCTCACATACAGGTTAACGGTATCTTGTCACTCTCGTGTTTCCATGATGACTGAGCAGAGTGCCAGCCCATCCTCCTGTTGTGGTAAGGTAACGGTCCTCATCGTAAGGTAACGATGGTCTTCATCGTTACCTTAAAGTACTTAAGGTAACGACGAGGACCATCGTGTATATACCGTCGTACTACGAAATTAGAACGGTGAAATCGGCACTATTGAGTTGGACAAACCGGAAAACTATTACTTACTTGTGTTGCCTAGACAAACTAAACTAAGCTAATCTTCTTAGGCCTAATTCACGATATCTCGGGCCTAATATAGTACATGTGTGTAACATACTAAGCCTAGGAATATTTAAGTTTGCTTTTAGCTTCATCTTTTATAACAGAAATCCTTACTAGTCAGTACACTACTATCTAAAAGCTAATTATGTACGAATTCGTGACTATTGAGGACCGTCACAATAGGTACTATCTAAATAGAAGGATAGGGTGAGAATGCTGTGTGTTCCGTCGTGTTCTGGACGTTGGCAGAGTGTAATTTGGTGATAATTGGCTACTGATGCGTGGCTTGGTTTGTTTAATGTATAATGCCTTGCTCATGTCCAGTCTTCTGTTGTCTCTGTCTGTCGATTATTTTGTTGTTTGTGAGTATATCTCTGGTGACTTCTTTTTTTTTTTTGCAGGGATATTCCTGCGCGGGTCCTAAGCCTCTGGCTGGCCCACTAAGTGTTGCTTGTTTCTGTTTTACTTGGGCGGAGTATGAGTATTTATGACTCGTATGGTCGCTTCAGTAAGATTTTGCCATGTGTGTTTAACACCTTCTGCTCTGTTGAATCCAAGTTGAAATCTTAATGGGTTTGTAACTGTGCACTGTGTTAGATAATGTTCCAGTGGTCTGTCGGGCATTTCTCCACAGTGCTCTCTGTTGACTATGTATAGTGACTACAAGTTCTTTAATAGGTGTTAATGGCTGCTTGCGCATTGTTAGGCGATGTTGAAAGGGATGTTGATGTCTTTCCTATATATTGAATTCGCTGGGGCTGATTGTTCCCAAGTGGGCATGTGAAGACATAATATTTCGTCTCTTTCAAGGGGGTTTGTTTGGTTTTCAGGAGAAACGTCACAAGGAAGTTGAGTCTTTATTCTCTTATAGAATATTATTAGTTAAATCTTCTGGTTGGTAACTTTATGGGACTGACGGAAGATTATGGAGGGCAGACTCTGGAATGTCTAACTTTGGAGTAGTGTTGTCACGGTAGATTCTGCATAACATTAAGTTGATGGGAGGGGGGGGGGGTCTACAGGGACGTTCATAATAAGGGATTCCATGTCTAGAGATGCTATGATCCCTTCTGGTTCAGTGGTCTTCACTAGGTCTAAGAAATCCGCGACTGATTCCAAGCTGTCCTAATTTGGTACACATGGAGTCAGTATATGTTGAGTCGTTCCAGTCTTTTTTATACACATGTTATTGAATATGACAGAAATGAATGGTTAGATCAATGATTCTAGCACGATTCTTCTCAATATATCTTATGTTCTTCACTTGAGAAGTTGAAAAATAACTTTTCAATTTTAATTTTCGTTTTATTATGGCCTGATGCTAAGAGTTATGTTCTGTTGATCTCGTCAGCAATGTATATATATGTTATACAAATATATATATACAATGTATATATACATAGGTGAAATGTATATATATGTTAGGTTGAGGAACTGCATATATAACCATGAAGGATGAAGTGAAGGAAGGTGTCCCAGAAGCCTAATAGGCCTTCTGCAGTCTCCTTACTTCCTGTGTTCATATGATGGCTGGTGCAGTATGCATGATGTTCTGTCTTGAAGATGGCAGAATGTTCTTGGTGTGATCTGCCTGTTAATAGTTGGTTGAGATGGTTTGATTTTTAGTGACTCGCCGATGTAAAATCTTTAATTGTCGTTGTACCTGTCAATGATTTCAGTGTCTTGGGTCAGGATCTCTCTCGTGATCAGCTGGTGGTTTGTAGAAATTATATGCTATTTGATGTAGCCTTGTTGTTTATGCATTGCGAAGGAGCCTTTGAAAAATTATTTTCTTGCTAAGGCAAACTTGAATATATATTTTAACTCTGACTTTGAATATGTTGACAAGATCAACGAAACGCAAATCTTAGTGTTAAGCCATAATATAACAGTAAAACTTAACATTGGAGAGTAAATTTTTAAAAATTTCTTCTCAAGTGAAGAACATGAGATATATAAAAAAGAATCATGCAAGAATGAGTGATTTAACACTTTCTGACATATAAACACACACTTTGTGTTTCTGCAAAATAAGATCTTCAAGGAACCAGACAAGAAGAATTCCAGAGAACAGCATAGAGCACAGAGGTGTCTAGAGACGAAGTGGAAAAAAATGTTCAAGGAACTAAGAACAAAGCAGTTGGCCCAGATGGAATTTCACCATGGGTTCTGAGAGAATGTGCACCTGAGCTCAGCATTCCACTTCAACTGATTTTTCAGACATCCTTGTGTACAGGGGTCCCAGCAGATGTGTGGAAAAAAGGCTAACATAGTTCCAATCTACGAAAGTGGCGGCAGGGAAAACCCCTTCTGTTATAGACCTGTATCACTGACAAGTGTAATAGTCAAATTATTGGAAAAATATAAAAAAAACTAAATGGATAGAGCCCCTGGAGAAAAATTATATAATAACAAACATTATGATTTTCGATCTGGAAGATCCTGTGTAATGAATTTACTCAGTTTCTATGATCGAGTCACAGAGATTTTACAGGAGAGAGATGGTTGGGTTGACTGCATCTATCTGGACCTAAAACACGGCTTTCGACAGAGTTCGACATAAGAAGTTGTTCTGGAAACTGGAAAATATTGGAGGGTGACAAGTAGGCTTCTAACATGGATGAAAAATTTATGACAGAAAATGAGGGCAGTGATCCAATGCAATGTATCGGACTGGAGAAATGTCACGAGTGGAGTACCACAGGGTTCAGTTCTTGCACCGGTAATGTTCATTGTCTACATAAACGATCTACCAGTTGGAATAGAGAATTATATGAACATGTTTGCTGATGATGCTAAGATAATAGGAAAGATAATAGGAAAGATAAGAAACTTAGATGATTGTCATGCCCTTCAAGAAGACCTGGACAAAAGTGTATGGAGCCCCACTTTGCAAATGGAAATTAATGTGAGTAAATGCCACGTTATGAAATATAGACTTAGGAGAACAAATACCTCACACAACCAATAAATTAAGTGAGAAATTTTTAAGGAATTCTGATAAAGAAAGAGATCTAGGGGTAATTCTAGATAGAAAACTATCACTTGAGGACCACTGAAAGAACATCGTATGCTACACTTTCTAATTATAGAATTGCTTTTAAATACATGGATGGTGAAATACTAAAGAAATTGTTCATAACTTTTGTTAAACCAAAGCTGGAATAAGCAGCAGTTGTATGGTTCTGCTTGTGAATATATCTTAAGAAGCGCATCAAGAAACTGGAACAGGTGCAAAGACATGCAACTAAATGGCTCCCAGAACTGAAGGACAAGCGCTACGAGGAGAGGTTAGAGCCATTAAATATGCCAAAACTCGAAGATTGAAGAAAAGAAGGCGATAGGAAGACGGGACTCCACGAGCGTAGCTCTCATCTTATAACTACACTTAAATAATTAGTAGATGATGTATCCGGTGGTGCCCGGGTCGGTCCATGAATAAAAAATCAGTCTAGCTAGAATGTAAATAGCATATTCGTCGCGGGGTTGACTTTGGCAGCATGTTATGTGGTACTTGTATCAATTATGCCATCCCCGCCTGACCATGTTTTATGCTTTCCGAAAAGCAATTACTTTGAAAAATTGGGTAAGGCTACCATACCTTGTGATTACCTTGCGATGGTTTCGGGTTTCAACGTCCCTGCGGCCCGGTCCTTGACCAGGGCTCCTCTGGTTAGCCCGAAGCATATGGCCTCACACCTCGAACTGACAAATAGTGTTTCATAAATATAGCTATTAAACTGAGACTTATTAATAGTAATATGTCAAGGCTGAATCAAGACTTCCCGCAAAAACTGATGACGTGGGCAGAATAGAGATGACAAAACTGTTTTGCCTCCAATCCCGAGTGACGTGACGAGTGACGTCATGACCGGCTGAGCCAATTGGGATGCTTCTGTAAAAAAAAAAAAAAAAAAAAAAAAAAAAAAAAATACAGGTGGAGGCCGAAGGAGACCGGACCTGTCCACAGTGGAGTCAGAGGTCGTCCTTACTGGCGTCGTGTCGTGCTGGATGAGAGCACCAGTGTGGGTGGTTCTTCACACTGGAGATACGTTGTGAGAAGCATGGAGCCAAATACGGTAAATGGGTTAGAGTGACGAGATCAGTGATAATATACGTAGTGTCCAGGTGTAGTGTCATGTGACCCATTATATCTACAAATATTCAGATGACTCAATTTATGATCTCTTAATAAATATGAATTTATGATTTCTAGATAATATTTCTAGCACTTTCAAAGGTTGCAGTTACAATTAAAGCCAGATTAGGACTCGTGCAAGCAAGACCGTCGTTGTCATACTGAGAACTAGTATAGAATAGCCAATAATTATTGAGACTGAGAAACGAGCTGACTACAGCTTCTGACAGTTGGAGATGTGGGAAGTTTATAAGTGAATTTACAGTAGTTAACGAAGCTCCGGCGAGGTAGGTTAGAGATGATTTAGGCCAGTTAGCTATTTTATATGCAGGGCTATCAGTTAATGTATTGGCAGGTGCATGAAGGTGACACCAGTCTTGACTAATGACTGGTTCCGCGATTCCCCTAAAAAGAAAGAGAGAGAGAGAGAGAGAGAGAGAGAGAGAGAGAGAGAGAGAGAGAGAGAGAGAGAGAGAGAGAGAGAGAGAGAGAGAGAGAGAGAGAGAGAGAGAGAGAGAGAGAGAGAGTCCAGAAATTTTAGTTATCTTTTTTCAGTTCATCTGGGTAGTAATTATACTTTGAGGTGATGATGTGACAAAGATCCAGGTTAGTTGGTGTGATCTTTGTGTGTAATTTGCTGAGGAATATCACTTACAGAAACACTTATTATATGCTATAATTTTTTCTAGAGTAGGCTTTCTGGCAGGCAATCTGTTCTAGAGTAGGACCACTGGCAGGCAATCTGTTCTACAGTAGGCCCACTGGCGTGTGTGAGCATGAGTGAGTGAGTGAGTGTGTGTGTGTGTGTGTGTGTGTGTGTGTGTGTGTGTGTGTGTGTGTGTGTGTGTGTGTGTGTGTGTGTGTGTAACAATCAGCTGTTCAAGGGAATAATGTAGTCTTGTATGAAAGCAGGTATTGAACATTTTTGAAAGTTGTGTGTGTGTGGGCGCGCGTGCATCAGTTTACGAGTCAGCAGAGAGTGTGACCTGGCCAGAGAGTCGTGACTGAGTGAGAGACTAGCAGCGAGTACCAACCGTGTTGGCCACGTGGTTCCGTGAGGGACCTGCTTGCGCCACATCTATACAAGACCACGGTTACACTAGTCTACAGCAGTTTTTGACACCTCCTTAAAGTTATGTAATATAAGGAGTGAAGTTGTTTTATATATTCATGTTAAGTTACCATCCGGATTGATGATTCATGGAATGATTTCCATGGTTGGTTGGCAGACGTGTGGCGTCAGGTCATTCGTCGACCATGCTGTTTTGGTGGCCAGTTATTCTTAATTAAAATTGTAAAAAATAATGCTTTACTGTGAGCATCCACTTGGCAGCTTTCCTTGTTAATTTACCTATGCAATCATCCATTTGGGTGTAAAGGTTCCTTCCTTAGTTTTGCCTATGAGTAGTTTAACTACCCTCTGAAATGAACTGTGGCAATTAGTGTGGCCAGGGTGCAGGTCGTCGTCGTTATCTTGAGATGATTTCGGGGCTTTAGTGTCCCCGCGGCCCGGTCCTCGACCAGGCCTCCACCCCCAGGAAGCAGCCCGTGACAGCTGACTAACACCCAGGTACCTATTTTACTGCTAGGTAACAGGGGCATAGGGTTAAACAAACTCTGCCTATTGTTTCTCGCCGGCGCCCAGGATCGAACCCAGGACCACAGGATCACAAGTCCAGCGTGCTGTCTGCTCGGCCGTCCGGCTCCCTGGTGGCGAGAGGGAGGTCACAGAGTGAACGACGAGGTGTACACCAGGAGAGGTTGTTAGGTCGACCTCAGGAAGCCACAACATCGGCTTACAAGCAGAGGATACGGTAAATGTTGAGAGTTCTTGTCAAATAATATTTCCATTTTCCACTGCCTCTTAGGATAGGATGTTTTACGAGTTTAAGGGCTAATTAACTTTGCATTTATCCTAAATAAAGTGATTAAGTTGTGCCCTTGTGTATTTAATATGTTTCCCTCATTTATTCTGAGTCCTAGTTTCTTTAAGTGTTTTCGAACTCTCCTGTGATTGTACGAGTATCCTTATGAGTCAATATATTCCCCTTGTCTGGAGTTAAGAAACTTTTAAAAGGGAATTCCATCCATCCTGCAAGTATTTAAAACATTAAAGTCCCCAATCACTAATTGACTGAACTCCTCCCAAGTCAATTAGCTTATTTATAAAAGTCCCATAAGTGGTGGTGGTGGTGGTAGCGTTATCAAGGGTTTGACTACCCGATCTTCCATCCTGTGCTGTAAAGAATGGTATGATATATTTAACTTCATTTGGTCGTCCTCCGTCCACTGCTAATTGGCTTGATCATCTCTGCTGCCAGGGTAAACTCGACCAGTTCGCTGGGGTGATATTTAATAATTATTACAGCCTATTGGTTACCAGTTTAGTAACCATTTTGCTAGGTGTTACAGTGGTGACGTTCGTGCGTAACGTTACAAAGGCTAGCAGCAGTGTTGGTGATCGAACACCAAATGTTACCAAGAGTTGATAAACGTTACATGTGTGTGTACTCATCTAGATGTGCTTGCGGGGGTTGAGCTTTGGCTCTTTGGTCCCGCCTCTCAACTGTCAATCAACTGGTGTACAGATTCCTGAGCCTACTGGGCTCTGTCATATCTACATTTGAAACTGTGTATGGAATCCGCCTCCACCACATCACTGCCTAATGCATTCCATCTGTTAACTACTCTGAGACTGAACAAATTCTTTCTAATGTCTCTGGCTCATTTGAGTACTAAGTTTCCACTTGTCCCCCTTGTTCGTGTTCCACCCGTGTTAAATAGTTTGTATTTGTGCACCCTGTCAATTCCCTGAGAATTTTGAAGATGGTTAGCATGTCTCCCCTTACTCTTCTGACTTCCAGGAACGTTAGGTTTAGCTCCCGTAGCCTTTCCTCGTAGCTCGTACCTGTTAGTTCCGGAACTTGTCTGGTGGCATACCTCTGAATCTTCTCTAACTTCGTCTTGTGTTTAACTAGGTATGAACTCAAAGCTGGAACTGCATATTCCAGGATTGGTCAGACATAAGTGGTATGCAAGGAATCGTTCAGGTCCCTGTATAAGTTTCTAAAGGCAGTTCTTATGTTGGCCAGTCTAACATATGCCGCTGATGATATCCTTTTGATGTAGGCTTCTGGGGACAGGTTCGGTGTGATATCAACCCCCAGATCTTTCTATTCGACTCTTGCAGGATTTCACCTCCCAGATGATGCCTTGTGTTCAGCCTCCTGCTCCCTTCGCCTAATTTCATTACCTTACACTTTCCTGAGTTGAACTTTAGCCTTCTTCTAGCCTGAACTTCTAGACCATTTTCATTTTCTCCAGTTTGTCCAGGTCATCCTGTAGTCTCTGTCTTCATCCGTCTTAATTCTTCTCGTAATTTTTGCATCATCAGCAAACATTGAGAGGAACGAGTCTATTGTGTGTGTACTCACCTAGTTGTACTCACTTAGTTGTGCTTGCGGGGGTTGAGCTCTGGATCTTTGGTCCCGCCTCTCAACTGTCAATCAACACGTGTACAGGTTCCTGAGCCTATTGGGCTCTATCATATCTACACTTGAAACTGTGTATGGAGTCAGCCTCCACCACATCACTTCCTAATGCATTCCATTTGTCAACCACTCTGACACTAAAAAAGTTCTTTCTAATATCTCTGTGGCTCATTTGGGCACTCAGTTTCCACCTGTGTCCCCTAGTGCGTGTGCCCCTTGTGTTAAACAGCCTGTCTTTATCAACCCTGTCAATTCCCTTGAGGATCTTGAATGTGGTGATCATGTCCCCCCTAACTCTTCTGTCTTCCAACGAAGTGAGGTTTAATTCCCGTAGTCTCTCCTCGTAGCTCATACCTCTCAGCTCGGGTACTAGTCTGGTGGCAAACCTTTGAACCTTTTCCATTTTAGTCTTATGCTTGACTAGATATGGACTCCATGCTGGTGCCGCATACTCCAGGATTGGTCTGACATATGTGGTATATAATGTTCTGAAAGATTCCTTACACAAGTTTCTAAAGGCCGTTCTTATGTTAGCCAACCTGGCATATGCTGCTGCTGTTATCCTCTTGATATGAGCATCAGGGGACAGGTCTGGCGTGATATCAACCCCCAGGTCTTTCTCTCTCTCGCGGACTCTTGAAGTATTTCATCTCCCAAGTGATACCTTGTATCTGGTCTCCTGCTTCCTACCCCTATCTTCATTACATTACATTTGCTTGGATTAAACTCTAACAGCCATTTGTTCGACCATTCCTGCAGCTTGTCCAGGTCTTCTTGAAGCCTCAAGCTGTCCTCCTCTGTCTTAATCCTCCTCATAATTTTGGCGTCGTCAGCAAACATTGAGAGGAATGAGTCTATACCCTCTGGGAGATCATTTACGTATATCAGAAACAGGATAGGTCCAAGTACAGAGCCCTGTGGGACTCCACTGGTGACTTCACGCCAGTCTGAGGTCTCACCCCTCACTGTAACTCTCTGCTTCCTATTGTTTAGGTACTCCCTTATCCACTGGAGCGCCCTACCAGTTACTCCTGCCTGTTTCTCTAGCTTATGCATCAACCTTTTATGGTGTACTGTGTCAAAGGCTTTCCGACAGTCCAAAAAAATGCAGTCCGCCCACCCTTCTCTTTCTTGTTTAATCTTTGTCACCTGATCGTAGAATTCTATCAATCCTGTAAGGCAAGATTTACCCTCCCTGAACCCATGTTGATGGGTTGTCACGAAGTCTCTTCTCTCCAGATGTGTTACTAGGTGTTTTCTCACAATCTTCATCACCTTGCATGGTATACAAGTTAAGGACACTGGCCTGTAGTTCAGTGCCTCTTGTCTGTCACCCTTTTTGTATATTGGTACTACATTAGCAGTCTTCCATATTTCTGGTAGGTCCCCCGTTTCCAGTGACCTACTATACACTATGGAGAGTGGTAGGCAAAGTGCTCCTGCACACTCTTTCAAGACCCATGGCGAGATTCCATCCGGCCCAACAGCTTTTCTCACATCCAGCTCCAATAGGTGCTTCTTGACCTCATCTCTTGTAATTTCGAACCTATCCAAGGTCACCTGGTTTGCTGCCACCTCTTCTAGCGCCGCGACATCTCCCTGTTCTATTGTAAAGACCTCCTGGAACCTTTTGTTGAGTTCTTCACACACCTCTTTGTCATTCTCTGTGTACCTGTCCTCGCCCACCCTAAGTTTCATCACCTGTTCCTTCACTGTTGTCTTCCTCCTGATGTGACTGTGTAGTAGCTTGGGTTCGGTCTTGGCTGTATTAGCTATATAATTTTCAAACCTTTTCTCAGCTGCTCTTCTCACACTAACATACTCGTTCCTGGTTCTCTGGTATCTCTCTCTACTTTCTGGTGTTCTGTTATTACGGAAGTTCCTCCATGCCCTTTTGTTCTGCTCCTTTGCTTTCATACATTCCTTATTAAACCACGGATTCTTCCTTTGTGTGTGTGTGTGTGTGTGTGTGTGTGTGTGTGTGTGTGTGTGTGTGTGTGTGTGTATTCACGTAGTTGTGCTTGCGGGGATTGAGCTTTGCTCTTTCGGCCCGCCTCTCAACTGTCAATCAACTGCTACTAACTACTAACTCTTTTTCACACACCCAGGAAGCAGCCCGTAGCAGCTGTCTAACTCCCAGGTACCTATTTACTGCTAGGTAACAGGGGCATCAGGGTGGAAGAAACAGCCCATTTGTCTCTGCCGGAGCCGGTAATCGAACCCGTGTATGTGTGCGCGCGCGTCCGTCCATCCGTGCGTGTGCGCCTGAATGCGCATGAGTGTTGTGTCGTATGTGTTGTGACGCGTGTTTGTCAGTGAAGCATGTATAGTGGAAGAAGCATCATGTGTCCTTTATACTGCGGACGAGTACAATGTGTTGTCAGCCACAAGGTAAGTGTCCCGACACACACACAACACTCCCCGTGTCACGGCCAACACTCCCCGTGTCACGGCCAACACTCCCCGTGTCACGGCCAACACTCCCCGTGTCACGGCCAACACTCCCCGTGTCACGGCCAACACTACCCGTGTCACGGCCAACACTCCCCGTGTCACGGCCAACACTCCCCGTGTCACGGCCAACACTCCCCGTGTCACGGCCAACACTCCCCGTGTCACGGCCAACACTCCCCGTGTCACGGCCAACACTCCCCGTGTCACGGCCAACACTCCCCGTGTCACGGCCAACACTCCCCGTGTCACGGCCAACACTCCCCGTGTCACGGCCAACACTCCCCTCCCACTCCTGGTAAAGTGTGGGAGGGGAGGAGAAAAGTATGGGGAGGGGAGGAGAAAAGTGTGGGGAGGGGAGGAGAAAAGTGTGGGGAGGGGAGGAGAAAAGTATGGGGAGGGGAGGAGAAAAGTATGGGGAGGGGAGGAGAAAAGTATGGGGAGGGGAGGAGAAAAGTATGGGGAGGGGAGGAGAAAAGTATGGGGAGGGGAGGAGAAAAGTATGGGGAGGGGAGGAGAAAAGTATGGGGAGGGGAGGAGAAAAGTATGGGGAGGGGAGGAGAAAAGTATGGGGAGGGGAGGAGAAAAGTATGGGGAGGGGAGGAGAAAAGTATGGGGAGGGGAGGAGAAAAGTATGGGGAGGGGAGGAGAAAAGTATGGGGAGGGGAGGAGAAAAGTATGGGGAGGGGAGGAGAAAAGTATGGGGAGGGGAGGAGAAAAGTATGGGGAGGGGAAGGGTAAAGTGTGGGAGGGGGAAGGTAAAGTGTGGGAGGGGAAGGGTAAGAACATAAGAACATAAGAACAAAGGTAACTGCAGAAGGCCTATTGGCCCATACGAGGCAGCTCCTATTCTATAACCACCCAATCCCACTCATATACTTGTCCAACCCGTGCTTGAAACAATCGAGGGACCCCACCTCCACAATGTTACGCGGCAATTGGTTCCACAAATCAACAACCCTGTTACTGAACCAGTATTTACCCAAGTCTTTCCTAAATCTAAACTTATCCAATTTATATCCATTGTTTCGTGTTCTGTCCTGTGTTGATACTTTTAATACCCTATTAATATCCCCCCGGTTATGTCCATTCATCCACTTGTAAACCTCTATCATGTCACCCCTAACTCTTCGCCTTTCCAGTGAATGCAACTTAAGCTTTGTTAATCTTTCTTCATATGAAAGATTTCTAATTTGGGGAATTAACTTAGTCATCCTACGCTGGACACGTTCAAGTGAATTTATATCCATTCTATAATATGGCGACCAAAACTGAACTGCATAATCTAAATGGGGCCTAACTAGAGCAAGATATAGCTTGAGAACCACACCAGGTGTCTTGTTACTAACGCTGCGATTAATAAATCCAAGTGTCCGATTTGCCTTATTACGAACATTTATGCATTGATCCTTTTGTTTTAAATTCTTACTAATCATAACTCCCAGATCCCTTTCGCAATCCGACTTCGCAATCACAACACCATCTAGCTCGTATCTTGTAACTCTATCATCATTACCTAACCTCAGAACTTTACATTTATCAGCATTAAACTGCATCTGCCAATCCTTTGACCATTTCAAAACCCTATCTAGATCAACTTGAAGTGATAGTGAGTCCTCCTCCGAATTAATTTCCCTACCGATTTTCGTATCATCGGCAAATTTGCAAATGTTGCTACTCAAACCTGAATCTAAATCATTTATATATATTATAAACAACAGAGGTCCCAGGACAGAGCCTTGAGGCACTCCACTTACAACATTTTCCCACTCTGACTTGATTCCATTTATACTAACTCTCTGTTTCCTTTGGTATAGCCATGCCCTAATCCAGCTTAATATAGCACCCCCAATACCATGAGACTATTTTTTTAATCAGTCTTTCATGTGGCACTGTATCAAAAGCTTTGCTAAAGTCAAGGTATACAACATCGCAATCCTTACCACTATCAACTGCCTCAACAATGCTAGAATAAAAAGATAACAAATTTGTTAAACATGAACGGCCATTTATAAAACCATGTTGCGACTCAATTATTAATTTATGTTTTTCAAGATGAAGACGAATTTTATTTGCTATTATAGATTCGAGTAACTTTCCCACAATAGACGTTAGGCTAATTGGTCGATAGTTAGACGCAAGTGATCTATCTCCTTTCTTAAAAACTGGTATCACATTAGCAACTTTCCAAAACTCCGGCACTCTGCCTGACTCTATTGATTTATTAAATATGGTTGACAGTGGGTCACAAAGCTCCTCTTTGCATTCTTTAAGCACCCTAGCAAACACTTCATCCGGCCCTGGGGATTTGTTTGGTTTGAGTTTTACTATTTGTTTAAGAACATCCTCCCTGGTAACTGCTAAACTCGTCAACCTGTCCTCGTCCCCACCCACATAGACTTGTTCGGCTGAAGGCATATTGTTAAGTTCCTCTTTAGTAAATACAGATACAAAATATTTATTAAAAATACTACTCATCTCTTCATCACTATCTGTTATTTGACCTGTCTCAGTTTTTAATGGACCTATCCTTTCCCTAGTCTTAGTACGATATAACTGTAAAGTGTGGGAGGGGAAGGGTAAAGTGTGGGAGGGGAAGGGTAAAGTGTGGGAGGGGGAAGGTAAAGTGTGGGAGGGGGAAGGTAAAGTGTGGGAGGGGGAAGGTAAAGTGTGGGAGGGGGAAGGTAAAGTGTGGGAGGGGGAAGGTAAAGTGTGGGAGGGGGAAGGTAAAGTGTGGGAGGGGGAAGGTAAAGTGTGGGAGGGGGAAGGTAAAGTGTGGGAGGGGGAGGGTAAAGTGTGGGAGGGGGAGGGTAAAGTGTGGGAGGGGAAGGGTAAAGTGTGGGAGGGGGAAGGTAAAGTGTGGGAGGGGGAGGGTAAAGTGTGGGAGGGGGAGGGTAAAGTGTGGGAGGGGAAGGGTAAAGTGTGGGAGGGGAAGGGTAAAGTGTGGGAGGGGAAGGGTAAAGTGTGGGAGGGGGAGGGTAAAGTGTGGGAGGGGGAGGGTAAAGTGTGGGAGGGGGAAGGTAAAGTGTGGGAGGGGGAGGGTAAAGTGTGGGAGGGGGAGGGTAAAGTGTGGGAGGGGGAAGGTAAAGTGTGGGAGGGGGGAGGGTAAAGTGTGGGAGGGGGAGGGTAAAGTGTGGGAGGGGGAGGGTAAAGTGTGGGAGGGGGAGGGTAAAGTGTGGGAGGGGGAAGGTAAAGTGTGGGAGGGGGAAGGTAAAGTGTGGGAGGGGGAGGGTAAAGTGTGGGAGGGGGAAGGTAAAGTGTGGGAGGGAGAGGGTAAAGTGTGGGAGGGGGAGGGTAAAGTGTGGGAGGGGAGGGGGAAGGCCTTCTGCATAATATTTTTCGTACACTATAAGCTCTGAAACCTTTGACCTGACACGTCTCTTCCCCCCCCCCCTTACCTCCCTCCCTCCCTCCCCCTCCCTCCCTCCCCCTCCTCCCTCTCCCACCCTCTCCCTCTCCCACCCTCCCCCTCTCCCTCTCCCCACCCTCCCCCTCTCCCTCCCTCCCCCTCTCCCTCTCCCACCCTCCCCCTCTCCCTCCCTCCCCCTCTCCCTCTCCCACCCTCCCCCTCTCTCTCTCTCACACACGGCATACACCTGTGAACACTTGAAGTAACATCCCACCACTGCCTGGACACACTCCCCACACCCCCATTTTGTTCCCCCCCCCCCTCCACCCTCTTGTTCCCTCTGTCAGGTGAAGTGTGGCCCTTCACCTGAAGGGGCCCCCCTAGCTAAAGGGCCAGGTGAAGGGTCAGCTAAAGGGCCAGGTGAAGGGCCAGCTAAAGGGTCAGCTAAAGGGCCAGGTGAAGGGTCAGCTAAAGGGTCAGGTGAAGGGTCAGCTAAAGGGCCAGGTGAAGGGTCAGCTAAAGGGTCAGGTGAAGGGTCAGCTAAAGGGTCAGGTGAAGGGTCAGCTAAAGGGCCAGCTAAAGGGCCAGCTAAAGGGCCAGCTAAAGGGTCAGCTAAAGGGCCAGCTAAAGGGTCAGCTAAAGGGCCAGCTAAAGGGTCAGCTAAGGGCCAGCTAAAGGGCCAGGTAAAGGGTCATCTAAAGGGCCAGGTGAAGGGTCAGCTAAAGGGCCAGGTGAAGGGTCAGCTAAAGGGCCAGGTAAAGGGTCAGCTAAAGGGCCAGGTGAAGGGTCAGCTAAAGGGCCAGGTGAAGGGTCAGCTAAAGGGCCAGGTGAAGGGTCAGCTAAAGGGCCAGGTGAAGGGTCATCTAAAGGGCCAGGTGAAGGGTCAGCTAAAGGGCCAGGTGAAGGGCCAGCTAAAGGGCCAGGTGAAGGGCCAGGTGAAGGGCCAGATGAAGGGCCAGGTGAAGGGTCATCTAAAGGGCCAGCTAAAGGGCCAGCTAAAGGGCCAGGTGAAGGGTCATCTAAAGGGCCAGGTGAAGGGCCAGCTAAAGGGCCAGGTGAAGGGCCAGGTGAAGGGCCAGATGAAGGGTCATCTAAAGGGCCAGGTGAAGGGTCAGCTAAAGGGCCAGGTGAAGGGCCAGCTAAAGGGCCAGGTGAAGGGTCATCTAAAGGGCCAGGTGAAGGGTCATCTAAAGGGCCAGGTGAAGGGTCAGCTAAAGGGCCAGGTGAAGGGCCAGCTAAAGGGCCAGGTGAAGGGCCAGCTAAAGGGCCAGGTAAAGGGCCAGCTAAAGGGCCAGGTGAAGGGTCATCTAAAGGGCCAGGTGAAGGGTCATCTAAAGGGCCAGGTGAAGGGTCATCTAAAGGGCCAGGTGAAGGGTCATCTAAAGGGCCAGGTGAAGGGTCATCTAAAGGGCCAGGTGAAGGGCCAGCTAAAGGGCCAGGTGAAGGGTCATCTAAAGGGCCAGGTGAAGGGCCAGCTAAAGGGCCAGCTAAAGGGCCAGGTGAAGGGTCATCTAAAGGGCCAGGTGAAGGGTCATCTGAAGGGCCAGGTGAAGGGCCAGCTAAAGGGCCAGGTGAAGGGTCATCTAAAGGGCCAGGTGAAGGGCCAGCTAAAGGGCCAGGTGAAGGGCCAGCTAAAGGGCCAGGTGAAGGGCCAGCTAAAGGGCCAGGTGAAGGGCCAGCTAAAGGGCCAGGTGAAGGGCCAGCTAAAGGGCCAGGTGAAGGGCCAGCTAAAGGGCCAGGTGAAGGGCCAGGTGAAGGGCCAGCTAAAGGGCCAGGTGAAGGGCCAGCTAAAGGGCCAGGTGAAGGGCCAGCTAAAGGGCCAGGTGAAGGGCCAGCTAAAGGGCCAGGTGAAGGGCCAGCTAAAGGGCCAGGTGAAGGGCCAGGTGAAGGGCCAGGTGAAGGGCCAGGTGAAGGGTCAGCTAAAGGGCCAGGTGAAGGGTCAGCTAAAGGGCCAGGTGAAGGGTCAGCTAAAGGGCCAGGTGAAGGGTCAGCTAAAGGGCCAGGTGAAGGGTCAGCTAAAGGGCCAGGTGAAGGGTCAGCTAAAGGGCCAGGTGAAGGGTCAGCTAAAGGGCCAGGTGAAGGGTCAGCTAAAGGGCCAGGTGAAGGGTCAGCTAAAGGGCCAGGTGAAGGGTCAGCTAAAGGGCCAGGTGAAGAGTCAGCTAAAGGGCCAGGTAAAGGGTCATCTAAAGGGCCAGGTAAAGGGTCATCTAAAGGGCCAGGTGAAGGGCCAGCTAAAGGGCCAGGTGAAGGGTCATCTAAAGGGCCAGGTGAAGGGCCAGGTGAAGGGCCAGGTGAAGGGCCAGGTGAAGGGCCAGGTGAAGGGTCAGCTAAAGGGCCAGGTGAAGGGTCAGCTAAAGGGCCAGATGAAGGGTCAGCTAAAGGGCCAGGTGAAGGGTCAGCTAAAGGGCCAGGTGAAGGGTCAGCTAAAGGGCCAGGTAAAGGGTCATCTAAAGGGCCAGGTAAAGGGTCATCTAAAGGGCCAGGTGAAGGGCCAGCTAAAGGGCCAGGTGAAGGGCCAGCTAAAGGGCCAGGTAAAGGTCATCTAAAGGGCCAGGTGAAGGGCCAGGTGAAGGGTCAGCTAAAGGGCCAGGTAAAGGGTCAGCTAAAGGGCCAGGTAAAGGGTCATCTTAAGGGCCAGGTGAAGGGTCAGTTAAAGGGCCAGGTGAAGGGTCAGCTAAAGGGCCAGGTAAAGGGTCAGCTAAAGGGCCAAGTAAAGGGTCATCTAAAGGGCCAGGTGAAGGGCCAGCTAAAGGGCCAGGTGAAGGGTCATCTAAAGGGCCAGGTGAAGGGCCAGCTAAAGGGCCAGGTGAAGGGTCATCTAAAGGGCCAGGTGAAGGGCCAGCTAAAGGGCCAGGTGAAGGGCCAGCTAAAGGGCCAGGTGAAGGGCCAGCTAAAGGGCCAGGTGAAGGGCCAGCTAAAGGGCCAGGTGAAGGGCCAGCTAAAGGGCCAGGTGAAGGGCCAGCTAAAGGGCCAGGTGAAGGGCCAGCTAAAGGGCCAGGTGAAGGGCCAGCTAAAGGGCCAGGTGAAGGGTCATCTAAAGGGCCAGGTGAAGGGTCATCTGAAGGGCCAGGTGAAGGGCCAGCTAAAGGGCCAGGTGAAGGGTCAGCTAAAGGGCCAGGTGAAGGGTCATCTAAAGGGCCAGGTGAAGGGTCATCTAAAGGGCCAGGTGAAGGGTCATCTAAAGGGCCAGGTGAAGGGTCAGCTAAAGGGCCAGGTGAAGGGCCAGCTAAAGGGCCAGGTGAAGGGTCAGCTAAAGGGCCAGGTGAAGGGTCATCTAAAGGGCCAGGTGAAGGGTCATCTAAAGGGCCAGGTGAAGGGCCAGCTAAAGGGCCAGGTGAAGGGCCAGCTAAAGGGCCAGGTGAAGGGTCAGCTAAAGGGCCAGGTGAAGGGTCATCTAAAGGGCCAGGTGAAGGGTCATCTAAAGGGCCAGGTGAAGGGTTCATCTAAAGGGCCAGGTGAAGGGTCATCTGAAGGGCCAGGTGAAGGGTTAGATGAAAGGTCAGGTGATAGGGCATGTGAAGAACCATTTATTTATTATCTATATTTATTTAGTTATATACAAGAAGGTACAATGGGTTGCGAGAGTCCATAACACAGACGTTCTCACATTCTTCACTAACACGAAAGTCACTAACACGCATAGTGTTACGGACAGGTCCTTCCTTAACTTCACACGTAAAAGTAGTTGTCTGAAAACAGTTTGTTTTTGTTCTGATAGAGTTTTCCCTTTGTGATGATGGAGTTAAGGTAATTTGCAGTGGATGAACCCCATGCACAGATGCCGGATGAAAGATAGGGATCTATCTTGAGGTTATCTTGTGATGATTTCGGGGCTTAGTGTCCCCGCGGCCCGGTCCACGACCAGACCTTTTTGTTAATCATCCCCAGGAAGCAGCCCGTAGCAGCTGTCTAACTCCCAGGTGCCTATTTACTGCTAGGTAACAGGGGCATCACGAGGTGAAAGAAACTCTGCCCATTTGTTTCCGCCTCCGCCGGGGATCGAACCCGGAACCTCAGGACTATGAATCTGAAGCGCTGTCTACTCAGCTGTCAGACCTCAGTCAGGGATAGTTTAGCGAGTAGTATAATGAGAGGAGAGCAGAGTGAGGAACACAGTATCTGATTTTAGAGATTACGACTGCATTTGTTGAGACTTTTCTGGCTGTGTTTTTAAGTGGGTGCTGAAGTTTAGTCTCTTGTCTATGTATAGGTCAAGGAACTTACTTTCATTCTTAAGACTAATGTTAATACTATCTGTAGGTGAATATGGTTTGAAGATACCATATAAATGGTCAGGAGAACCATATAAATGGTCAGAGGAACCATATAAATGATCAGGAGAAGAACCATATAAATGGTCAGGAGAACCATATGAATGGTCAGGAGAAGAACCATATAAATGGTCAGAGGAACCATTTAAATGATCAGAAGAACCATATAAATGGTCAGAAGAACCATATAAATGGTCAGGCGAAGAGCCATATGAATGGTCAGGCGAAGAACCAAATAAACGGTCAGGCAAAGAACCATATAAATGGTCAGGCGAAGAAC
The DNA here is from genome assembly GCF_020424385.1 of Procambarus clarkii. NCBI lineage: Eukaryota > Metazoa > Arthropoda > Malacostraca > Decapoda > Cambaridae > Procambarus > Procambarus clarkii. Next base: position 55,024 of record NW_025555561.1, on the reverse strand, counting down.
CATATAAATGGTCAGGCGAAGAACCATATAAATGGCCAGGAGAAGAACCATATAAATGTCCAGGAGAAGAACCATATAAATGGTCAGGAGAAGAACCATATAAATGGTCAGAAGAACCATATAAATGGTCAGGAGAAGAACCAAATAAATGGTCAGGCAAAGAACCATATAAATGGTCAGGCAAAGAACCATATAAATGGTCAGGCGAAGAACCATATGAATGGCCAGGAGAAGAACCATATAAATGGCCAGGAGAAGAACCATATAAATGGTCAGGAGAAGAACCATATAAATGGCCAGGTCAAAGGTCAGACTAAACTTGCATTAAAAACACAACTAGGTATAAAATAACACCAATTGCATAATTATTATATAAATACGACTACAACGAGTACTAATAATAATCATAATAGAATATATATATGATACACATAACGATATTTTATTATGGAATTAAACTGCACGTTGAAATTGTATTAAGATATTTGTAGAGTGAGGTGGACGAGAGACTAACGAGGAGCTGTAGTTAATGTGTTTACCTCTGGCGTTCATTAAGCTTGGAAATGCTGTGTTTTTATTGTGATATTACAGAGCCGTTGTTAAATTGCAGTGTCCATGTCAACATCGCTCAAGAACAAGACAAACGCACTCGGGACAACTAATTGCCCAGCTCAAACAAAGACACGACCTGAAGCACTTGGCAAGGGCTTATAAAAACATGAGACCTTGTCATGTTGAGAGACATTTGTAGCCAAAAGTGGAGGAGCAAAGTGTGCTTCTTGGCACCATTCGTTGGTTGTTAGGTGTGGTGCTTGTCGCTACACCCCCTTCTTAGGTCCTTCTCTACGCACACCTTATCTTGCGACGACTTCGGGGCTTAGCGTCCCCGAGGCCCGGTCCTCGGCCAGGCCTCCTGGTTGATGGACTAGTCAACCAGGCTGTTGGATGCGGCTGCTCGCAGCCTGACGCATGAATCACAGCCTGGTTGATCAGGTATCCTCTATCCACACGCACACACTGATCCCTCCCCCCCCCCCTTCCTCAGCAAACAACAGACTACCCACACAGGAATACGATAACAACAAAGCATGCACAGGTGAACTGGAGAGCAACACACAGATTAGGAGCCAAGCCGCTAGTCGCGGGGAATCTAAGTCACATAGTAATTAACTGGGAATTGAGGAGTCTCAATGGCTAGGAAGAAACGAGGGGCGCCAAATTACTGGAAGTTATGGAAAGTAAGTTGTTAACACATCATGTAAAGGATGACAACATAAACAGGAGATACACCAAGTCTACTGGACTTGATCATCACCCACAATGAGAAATAAATCGAGAACTTGGAACACGAAATATCACTAGGCAGTACTGATCAGTGTTGTCGGAAAATCCGACACCATTTAATATAACATACAGACAGATAATAATTGCTGTATTGTATAAACAAGTTACCCATAGAAAACGTAACTTGTAGTGGAATTACCGTCTATAGAAAACGGGATATCATCACCACATACTATTATAAATTCACCAGCTATTCTGCTGGGAATTATTCTTAAATACATTAGTCTTTGGACTTTACCATCATAAAAACATCTCATATAAATTAACTTAATTATCAATATTAAAGTAGAGTAAATGTGACCCTTCTATCACTTTCTGTCATCTGGACAATGTAAGCCAGGCGTCAGGAGTGAGGAAGGAGGGGCTGCCATTGTTGATACTAAGACCACAGAGGCTCACGGGAGCAAATACGGCTCCTGTTAATTTTACTTGGACGAAGTGTTATGGAAACCAAAGGTGTACCATTATCACACGCTGTCAACAAATTCAAGTTAAGTGTTCAACCGAAACCCATTTATCTATCATTAGTGGCCATTAATGTCATTGGATAGGGTGACCCGGTTAGAGCGCCAGATCGCCTCATACTAAAGGTAATTAAGCCAGGTCTTTAAGGTTCCATGTACAGTGTTTTCTCTGATATAGCTTGTCATATATAGGAATCTGGCTTTACAGCTAGCGCCCTTTTGACAGGTCAAGACGAGGAAGCATGCTTTGTGCATCAGTTACCAGGGTGATGGAAGCTACCTCAAAGAGGGAAAATGTGGTGTCTACATCCTGGTTATACCTGGTGAATTAAGGTCAGCTGTACTATAAGATAAGGAACCTCTTCAATGTATGTAGTCTATTACTGTAGTTTGATTGGCTGCATGTATATAAATTAATATAAACCCCCCTAATGTGTAGAGGATCGATTTGTGAGATTATGAGATTATTGCAGAAATACAGTCCACTTATTATTATACAAATTGCTATCGAAGTATATAAATTAACGTAAATATAAATTCATATAAATTAAATAAATATAAATCTCACAGGTCGGTTCCCACAAGTGTTTCCTGGCATTTGACTATATTTGATCGAACTTAAAACTAAGCCCATGAGACAAGGGGTTTGGGAAAGGAAACTATAGCAAAAGGTGATTATAGGAAGAGTAAGAGAGCATCTGGAAAATGTACAAAGGAAGAATTTAGAGATACCTGGTTGATACCTGGTTGATGGGGTTCTGGGAGTTCTTCTACTCCCCAAGCCCGGCCCGAGGCCAGGCTTGACTTGTGAGAGTTTGGTCCACTAGGCTGTTGCTTGGGGCGGCCCGCAGGCCCACATACCCACCACAGCCCGGTTGGTCCGGCACTCCTTGGAGGAATAAATCTAGTTTCCTCTTGAAGATGTCCACGGTTGTTCCGGCAATATTTCTTATGCTTGCTGGGAGGACGTTGAACAACCGCGGACCTCTGATGTTTATACAGAGGTCCAAGGTTGAGGTTTATACAGAGATAAGGCAGTCCAAGAAATAATGAATCAAATAAAGTTGATATGCAGACTGAAGAGTTTCATGTGGACAAGGGACAAGAGTAGGAAGGACTCTAGTTACCATGTTTCAGCAAATGATGCACAGAAGCAAAAATGAAAAGCAAGAGGGAGTGGAAGAAAACCGGAATAGATGCACAGGACCAGAATAGAATATATATAAATATAAGAATATCTGAAAGAAACAAAATTATATTTTTTTAAAGCTAAGAAAAAACAAAAACTCCTAAATACTCATACGAAAGATTATGACAGTGAACGAAAAAGTGGAGATATACAGGACATGATAAAGAAATTTGTAAGGAACTTAATGCCAGCTTCACAACTGAGACTGAACAGCTTCCAGTTCTAGAAAAGGTAACCCAAGATGAGAGACTTGTATATTGAGGCAACACCGGGAAGTAAGAAACAAATAGCATCACTGGACGAAACTAAAGCTACTGGACCAGGACAAAGAAGGTTGGCTAGATTGAGAATGTCTTGACTGCCAAAAACCCTTTGACATAGTCCCTCAAGTAATCTCCTCACAGGAGATTACTACATAACTTCGAGAGGCAGGCAGGAGTAAGTGGAAGAGCACGGATATGGATGAGGAATTACCTAAAAGACAGGAGCCAGGGCAAGAAGTAGGACTGATGAGCAGTAACGAGTGGAGTACCTCAAGGATGTGTGCTGCGGTTCACACTATTTCTCACTTGTGTAAATGACCTATCTACAGCAGTTGAGTCCCATAAGTCAGTGTTTGTAGATTATGCAATAATAATGACAATAGTTGAGACAGATGAAGATTGTAAGTCTCCAAGATGAACTAAACAAGCTGCAGAGCTGGTTCGAGAAATTGTTACTAGATTTCAACACCAGCAAATGCAAGGAAATGGTAGCAGGTAAAAGGACACCAAAACGACAGTAAACGGAAACTGCCTTTCTATATAACAAAACAAAATCTGAGAGTGGACATGACACACACGTAACTTTGGGGGCTCATACAAACGTAATTTTCTATTTATATGCTCATACAAATTTTCTAGCCTAACGATGCTAGAAAAGATGAGAGAGAGGGGGGGGAGGGAAAGACATAATAGAGACGCATAAAAATTTTATGGGGATTGACAGTGTGTAAAAAAGAGGAAATGTTCACAATGGAATAAGAGCTAGGGCTCTCAGGTGAATTAGACAGAATTCTATGACTATGAGGAAATGTTTAAAATGAATACTAATAGAACAAGGGGGCACGGAAGGAAACTTCATACTCTGATGTGTCAGAGTTGTTGGAACGTTTCTTTTACCGTAAGTGTTGCAAGTGGAATGACCTACAGGAGCAGGTTGTAGAGGCAAATTCAAATCACGACTTTAAAAGCAGGTATGATATGGAAATAGATCAGGAGTCAATGCAACAGTCAACCAGCGGATAGAAAAGCGGGTTCCAGGAGTTAAGAGCTCAATCCGGAAGGCATAAGGTGAGAACATGCAGTTAAGGTTCTGACCCGTATCATTAACAAGTATCCCCTGCAAGTTGCTAGAGACACTGATCCGAAGCAGGTTAGAAGAACCCTTACAACAAACCAATTTTGTCTCAAGGCACAAGCATGGTTATATTAAAGAAAAATCCTGCTCGACAAACTTGCTAGTTCTACAAAAAGATGACAAAAATGAAACAAAAGAGAGGGATGGACAGACTGCATATTCCTCGACTGTCAGAAGGCATGTGAAACGGTCCTGCATGAAAGACTTTGAGAGTACTCAAACTAGAGAAGCAGGCTGGTGTATCTTGAAGAGTCCTAAGGTAGGTTAGAGAGTATCTCTCAAGAAGGAAGCAAAGGGTTAGAGAGAGGGAAGACACATCAGCATGAAGAGAGGTTTCGAGTGGAGTACCACAAGGGTCGGTTCGATGGCCCATACCGTTGCTAATGTCAAATGACCTGATAAAAGGAAATTGGCTCCTTCATATTTATGTTTGCAGATGATGCAAAAGTAGTGAGAAGAATCAGGTCAGGGATAGATTGTGAGGCATTGCAAAAGAATTTGGACACATTCCAAGTGGTTTGATAAATGGTTGCTAGAATTTAACCCCCCCAAATGCAAATAGTTATGAGGATAGGAACAGGAGTGCCAAGACTAGTGCAGCAGTATAGGATAGAGGGAAGATATTCTTCAATCAGACAAGAACAAAGACCAGGGAGTGGGGATAACCTCCAAATCAGGTCCCAGAAGTCCACATTTGTAGAAAAACCACAGCTGCATATGGCATACTGGCCAACGTCCGTGTATCCTTCAAGCTCAGTTAATTAGGGTTAGGACCGAACATCGTTGCTTATATATGGACCTTTTCTAGGTTTTCTATTTCCTTTTTCAGTCGAAGGGTTTCATGCTGGGGATGCATACTGAAGTGTGGGTCCCAACTTCGCTTATATAGGCCTGAAAAGTCCCTTTATCCAAGTTACTGAAGGAGAGACAAAGAACTGGTCCTTACCACAGTAGAGGAAATGAAACAGTAGGGAATATGATAACATATAAGAGTAAGAGAAATTGCCAAAGTAGCGTTGTTCAAAACTAGAAACAGAAAAAGAGGTTTTAGATGGAACTAAAGATGCAAATGAGTCAGAGACATCAATAAAAACTTTGAGTATTAGAACTGTAAATGAATGGAATAGATTAGACGTAGAAGTCCTTGCAGCTAATTTAATTCAAAATTATAAATCTAGATATGATAGAAGGGTGAGAAATGAGTCATTGTATTAATCTAAGAATGATTGGAAGGTGAGGCTAGGAACCTAGCTCGACCCGGCAAGCACATTTAGACGAGTACACACACACACACACACACACACACACACACACACACACACACACACACACACACACACACACACACACACACACACACACACACAGAGTTGCAACAGTGTAAACTAAAATAAATGGCATGATCTCGGATGCAATCTTTCCAGAAGGGTACCAGGTGATAAGAAAAGAGGACACAGAGACAGGGAGGGGGTTATCTTGAGGTTATCTTGAGATGATTTCGGGGCTTTAATGTCCCCGCGGCCCGGTCCTCGACCAGGCCTCCACCCCCAGGAAGCAGCCCATGACAGCTGACTAACACCCAGGTACCTATTTTACTGCTAGGTAACAGGGGCATAGGGTGAAAGAAACTCTGCCCATTGTTTCTCGCCGGCGCCTGGGATCGAACCCAGGACCACAGGATCACAAGTCCCGCGTGCTGTCCGCTCGGCCGACCGGCTCCCTGCCGGGAGTGGCACTCCTAATAAAGCGGAAATGGAAGTTTGAAGACCTGAGAAATCGGGTTACCAGTGAGAGTCCAAGCTCCATACATGGAACTCTGACAGCAGAAGGAATGAAGACTGATCTTGGTAATCTACAATCCCCCACCAAATAGTAGAAGACCCAGGCAAGAGTATGACAACAACAACAAGGCATGCATAGATGAACTGCAGAAGGCAGCAACATTAGCTCACAGAATGAGAGCGAAACTGCTGGTCATGGGGAACCTAAATCATGGAGAGAGAAACTGGGAATCGAGGAATCCCCATGGAGGGGACGAAACGTGGGGAGCAAAGTTAGATGTTATAGACAGGAATTTCCTAACACAACATGTGAAGGAAGACACAAGGGAGAGGAGGAGATGCACCGAGCCTATTAGACCTGATAACCTAAAAGACATCGAGAATTTGTAACATGAAATACCTCTAGGGGCCAGTGACCATTGTGTCCTAGTCTTTGACTACATGATGGAATTCAAACTTGTGACCATGGGACTAGAGGTCTGGGAGAGGAGAGTTGACTACAAGAAAGGGGACTAAAGGAGGATCAGGAACTAACTGGGAGAAATGCAGTGGGAGGAAGAATTTAGAGGAAAAACAGTCCAAGATATGATGGACCTAGTCATACGGAAATGCCAGGAGGCCGAAAAGAGATTTATACCAACAGTAAAGGAAAAAAGTAAGAGGGAATACAATAACCTATGGTTTAATAGACAGTGTCAGGAAGCAAAGGTGAGAAGCAGGAGGGAGTGGAAGAAGTACAGAAGACAAAGGACAAAGGACAACAGGATCAGATGCAACAGAGCTAGGAACTATTACATTAACATAAGAAGAGCATCAGAAAGAAATTATGAGAATGATATTGCGATCAAAACGAAAAAACAACCTAAATTACTACACAGCCATAAACGAAGAAAAATGTCGGTGAACGACCAAGTGACAAGACTAAGGAAAACAGCGGGGGCATATACAGAAAGTGACAAGGAAATCTGAGGCACTGAATGCCAGTTTCCATGGAGTGTTCACAACCGAGTATGAGCAGCTCCCAGTGTTAAGAGAGATTACCCTAGATGAAAGACTATCAGATATAGAGGTGACAGCAGAAGTAAAGAAACAGTTGACAACACTGGATGCAACTAAAATGGTTGGACCAGACAAAGTATCACCGTGGATACTAAAAGAGGCAGCGCAGGCCCTCAGCGAGCCTCTGGGAAGAATCTTTAATGAATTACTGTTAAATGTCGGGAGAATTGCCCAATTGCTGGAAGAGGGCAAATGTACCGATTTTCAAGAAAGGTGATAGGGAGGAAGGAGGCACTTAACTATAGACCTGTATCACTGACAAGCATCCCCTGTAAAATACTTGAAAGAATAATTAGACTAAGACTGGTTGCACACCTAGATGAAGTTTGTTTACAAACCTAACGTTAACATGGGTTGTGGAAAGGGAAATCTTGCCTAACAAATCTTTTGGAATTCTGTGATAAAATAACAAGGATAAGATTGGACAGAGGTTGGGCAGACTGCATATTTCTGGACTGCCAAAAAAGCCTTTGATACAGTACCGCACATGAGACTGCTATTCAAACTCGAGAAGCAGGCAGGGGTGGGAAGAAAGGCCCTAGCATGGATAAGGAACTACCTAACAGGAAGGAGCCAAAGAGTTACGGTAAGGGGCGAGAAGTCGTACTGGCGAACAGTAACGAGTGGAGTGTCTCAAGGATCAGTGCTGGAACCAATTCTATTTCTAATACATGTTAACGACATGTTTACAGGAGTAGAGTCCTACATGTCGATGTTCGCGGATGACGCAAAGTTGATGAGAAGAGTTGTGACAGATGAGGGTAGTAGGATCCTCCAAGAGGACTTTAAAAGGTTGCAGAGAGTCAGAAATTGCTACTGGAGTTCAACACGAGCAAATGTAAAGTTATGCGAATGAGACTAGGCGAGATGATTTCGGGGCTTTAGTGTCCCCGCGGCCCGGTCCTCGACCAGGCCTCCACCCCCAGGATGCAGCCCGTGACAGCTAACTCCCAGGTACGTATTTACTGCTAGGTAACAGGGGCATCAGGGTGAAAAACTCTGCCCATTGTTTCTTACCGGCGCCCGGGATCGAACCCGGGACCACAAGATCACGCGTCCAGTGTTCTGTCCGCTCAACCACCGGCTCCCTCAACCTGAAGCCCCTACGTGAAGAAACCGAAGGATATAATTGACAGGAATTGCAAGCCTTGCAGTGAAAACAAAGATTCGTCCTGTGACTTATTGTAACAACCCTCGAACATCTTCCCCTCATTATGACAAATAACATCTCTGCCTCCTGTGACAAACTGAGGTGTACCAATGTTGTGTATCATTACAAATGCAGCTCTGGAGATTGTGCTCTCCGAATTATATGTTACATTGGACATACCACGAATACATTGAGTAGACGTCTTACACTTTATTTGTTAGACGGAGGTATTAAGCAACATCATTCTCAATACCACAACACCATCCTGAATCGCCAAGACACAGTGACAGATACGAAAATAATCACACACACCAACGATCGTAGGGAGCTTCGTATACTTGAGACTGTGTTCATTCAGGGGCTGACTCCAGTAATCAACATCCTGATGAATTCGACTTTGAGCATACAGCTGTTCACTGGTCCTCGTTGATCCAGAGGAAAGATTTTTATTATCATCATTATTTTCTACCACAGACGTGGCCACACATTTACAATGCTAACCAGCATATATATTTTTTCTTCTGTCCTCCATGGACAGGGTGAGAGATGTTAAACATACAGTCCAGGGATTTATTGAATAATCAACCACAGAAGGTGATTATAGTGCTTTTAATATGCTAATCTAACTTACAGACATAAAAATAGATACACAAAGTTACGCCTGCCCTAAATAAAGTGTTCGATGTCTTATTTTCTGTCATTAATGTGCATTTACAAAGCTGAAATATAATTCTGACCAGCTTCCACATATACTTTTTACACATACATACATATTTACACACACACACACACACACATATATATATAACTAAAAACTCCACACCCCAGAAGGATTCGAACCCAGATAGCCAGGAACGCTATGCACCTTGGCGTACTTGGTACCTTAATATTATGATTATGTGGGTCGATGGATTGTCTCTTCCAGACAACCCACCAATACCTCTGTAGAGTGCTTATACTTAGACCAGGAGGTCACCCTATACGCTTCTTGCTTTTGGAGAGGGGCTCAGCGTCACATATTTAGGGGATGCGGCTCCAACACTAGCCTCGTTGTCATGTGCACACACCCACTTGAGCCGCCTTGACTCCCCACACTCTCCTTGGTTGGTATGATCATCTCAATCCCCTTTTCTGAATTATTATTCTGTACTACCCTGTCCACAACTGTGGTGCTTTTCTCTCTCTCTCTCTTTTACTTCCTGGGAAGCCTCACTAGGACAAGAGCAAACACCTGTTCATCACAAACAATAACACAGAACATATATATAGCACTCACATACAGTATTTAAGTATATAAACTTCAACACCTTATGATATTATAACCTGGTTGCAAACCAATACCATCCGGACTATCAGTTGCTGATACCGAGTGGTAGCCCAACTCCTGGCTTGCCACTTATGCTACCAATCTCACCAAGTGAGTTAAACCTTGTAAAACAAATATGGCACTATCAGCCCTAGAATATATTTATCTCTGCAGATAATCCAGCCTATAGCTGTAACACTATAAATTTCAGTATAAGTATTTCTTGGCATAAAAATGATAACCAATCACCCACCTTTCACTGCGTCTTGCACGCTAATGAAACTCAAGCACTCTACCAACTCCCTACAAGTAGTCAATAAGAACTTCCTTTCCACATCTGGGAGTTCACTATCCTGACATCAGGTTCTTCCAGGTTGGTCTACCAGGATCCTCTACAACTCTTCCAGGCTGCTGCACCATGAAGTTTCCCTTGGACTCCTTGGAATCGGTGGTACTCCACCACCGATTCCACAGAAGCATGTGAAACTTCACTTTACTGCTCCTCCTCACATAGTTTGAGGCCCAATTCCTCACTATGTGGAGGTCCAATTCTCCACAATTCATGACCAGTCATTTATTTATATTCTTTATTCACTGTCCATACATGCAAACTATGTCAAATTCAGTCGAGTGTTTACTATACAAATATCCAGGTCTATATCTCCTTAACCTCTTAGTTCAGGCCTGGCAGAATAACTCTCAAGGGGAGACTCGTTTCTCCTGCAGGCTGAGATCATAACACTTAACCACTAGACCATATGACTGTACAAAAATCTTGGTAGTTGAGAGACTATATATCCAAGATCTGACAGCAAGATCCGACTTTATTCAAGATTTATTGGTTTGGGGACCATTCAAGCTTGTTCACATTTGTGTTGCTCACGTGGCCCCACCAAGTGAGGTGATTCGATTAAATATCTATGTCTGAGTTGACCACCGAGCGCTCTCGGATCCTGGATAAATAGTCTCACAACTACCAAGATTTTTGTAGTCATATGGTCTAGTGGTTAATGTAGATTAGATTAGCATTTTAAAAGCCTTACAATTACCTTCTGTGATTGATTGTTCAATAAATCACTGAACTATATATTCAGCAGATCTCCAACCCTGTCCATGGAGGCTACAAGAAAATGTATATATGCTGGTTAGCATTGTCAATGTAAAGCCACGTCTGTGGTAGGGGGAAAAGAAACTCAGCATCCGTGGATACCGGTTGGTGATATGGGGAAGCACTGGCCCCATACCAGTACGTACCCCAAGGTAGGTACTCACCTAGTTGTGCTTGCGGGGACTGAGCTTCGGCTCGTTGGTCAAGCCTCTCAACTGTCAATCAACCCGTGTACAGGTTCCTGAGCCTATTGGGCTCTATTATATCTACATTTAAAGCTGTGTATGGAATCTGCCACATCACTGCCTAGTGCATTCCATTTGTTAACTACTCTGCACTAAAAAAAGTTCTTTCCCGTAGCAGCTGTCTAACTCCCAGGTACCTATTTACTGCTAGGTAACGGGAGCATCAGGGTGAAAAACATTTTGCCCATTTGTCTCAGCCTCCACCGGGAATCGAACCCGGAACCTCAGAACTACGAATCCGAAGCGCTGTCCACCCAGCTGTCAGGAGCCCAGAATGGTGCTGTGGATGACTGCTGGAGTGTGGTGGTGCACTGTGCACCTGGTCTTATGGGGCTGTGGATGACTGCTGGAGTGTGGTGGTGCACTGTGCACCTGGTCTTATGGTGCAGTGGGTGACTGCTGGAGTGTGGTGGTGCACTGTGCACCTGGTCTTATGGGGCTGTGGGTGACTGCTGGAGTGTGGTGGTGCACTGTGCACCTGGTCTTATGGGGCTGTGGGTGACTGCTGGAGTGTTTTGGTGCACTGTGCACCTGGTCTTATGGGGCTGTGGATGACTGCTGGAGTGTTTTGGTGCACTGTGCACCTGGTCTCATGGGGCTGTGGATGACTGCTGGAGTGTGGTGGTGCACTGTGCACCTGGTCTTATGGTGCTGTGGGTGACTGCTGGAGTGTGGTGGTGCACTGTGCACCTGGTCTTATGGGGCTGTGGGTGACTGCTGGAGTGTGGTGGTGCACTGTGCACCTGGTCTTATGGGGCTGTGGGTGACTGCTGGAGTGTTTTGGTGCACTGTGCACCTGGTCTTATGGTGCTGTGGGTGACTGCTGGAGTGTGGTGGTGCACTGTGCACCTGGTCTTATGGTGCTGTGGGTGACTACTGGTGTGTGGTGGTGCACTGTGCACCTGGTCTTATGGTGCTGTGGGTGACTGCTGGAGTGTGGTGGTGCACTGTGCACCTGGTCTTATGGTGCTGTGGGTGACTGCTGGAGTGTGGTGGTGCACTGTGCACCTGGTCTTATGGTGCTGTGGGTGACTGCTGGAGTGTGGTGGTGCACTGTGCACCTATATACATGGAAGGGGAACCCGGCTGCTCCCAGGTATTTTCCCCACCTGTCTCCCACTCTTCACCCCATCTCCTCGTCCTCCACTCGTCCTCCACTCTTCCTTCCCATTTTCCTTCGTCTCTTTCCCCCTCTTTCCACCGTTTCCCATTCCACCCATCTCCCCTTTGGCCCCCTTCGTCTCCCTTCCCTTGCTTCCACCCTCTCAGCCTTCTCTCAGAAAATGTATTATTAAGCAGTACCGAAACAACTGGAAGGCTCCCAGAAAATGTTTTACTATCACATGAATCTCCACGGAAATCACGTCATATATTTCACACTTACCTATGAAAATAACCTGGGGATGCATATATGTGCTAATATTTCTTAAAAAATTTACCTTAGATCTACTTGGATCAGTCGATGTTCGTCCCTTACCCCAGACCGTTCCCCTTGCAAATTTGAGTGAGGCTAGCCCCAAGCGTCTGGCCTCCAACTCTGGACAGAGAAACAGACAGACATTCTCTCCTATAGGTAGAGATTACTCTCACACGCGACCACTTTTGTTTCGTATATCGATACTTGTCACAGACTGCTGCTGATCAACTTGGAAACTTGCAGTTGTCGTGTCTTGAATTTAATATTTTGCTTCCTTGACGCTCGGGTTCAGGAGACTCGGCAGGCGCTGAATTTCAATATGTCCGTCAGCTTTGAGCTCTTTTTTTTTTCCTTATTCCGAGACAAACCAGTCCTCCTTTTCCAGAAGATTTTACGCTACCTCCTCCGATTTTTCTTCACCATTTGCAGTGTGAATGTTTAAGTTTGCTAATTTCCTTACTGAAACACAAGAACTGTGTAAATATTGATATACAGCGTTCACAACACAATTGAATGTCGACTAATTTTAAAGACTTGAGAACAACGAAGAAATTATTAAAAGTAACTTTCTTATATACCATCTTAATATCATAAGTATATTTATATATCTTAATACCATAAGTATATATTTGCAGACCATCATAAATATATACTTATATATACGATCATATGTATATACTTATATACCATCATATGTATATACTTATACCATCTTAGCAGCGTGCAGACTCAGGCAGTCAGCGTGTAGCCTGAGTGAGTCAGCCTTCAGCCTGAGTGAGTCAGCGTTCAGACTCAGCGAGTTTACACTGCAACTTTCCATCGGAAATTTGAGTACTGAACTCTACTTGCTTCAGTTTCGGCTGACATCAACGTTATACTGAACATTCTGATGAACAAGTTAATAACATGCTGAACTGACCGATGCTGTCCCTACCCTGTGGTACACCTCCCTCCACACTCAAGGTACACCTGCACCCTCGTGCCGACACTCAAGGTACACCTGCACCCTCGTGCCGACACTCAAGGTACACCTGCACCTTCGTGCCGACACTCAAGGTACACCTCGACTTCCGTGTTGACCTGCGTGAGGGTTTTGGGGTTCGTGACGTCACAATCAGCTGACGAATGTAAACAATAGCTGCGTATATGAATATTTGAGGACAACAAGGAGAGTGGCGGTGCAGGGACCTTGTACCTGGCCTGCTGCACCATGTACCTGGCCTGCTGCACCTTGTACCTGGCCCGCTGCACCTTGTATCTGGACTCCACCTTATATTTTCATCACCTGGTGTGTCCCCACTCTTACCCTGCCCCACTACGTGGTTTAGTGGGCTCCACCCCGTGTTAACTGCACCTGGTGTGTCCCATCTGTTCCCTTTCCTCCAAAGTGTCTGATTCACCCATCATATTTGCTGCCTTTTATCTAATTATTAGTTCTTGTGGAGCGACAGCATTGAGATATGAGACAGACTAAAAGTGTTAACATGAACAAAAAACTGCGAATGCTTTCCTAGTTATAATTAATTATTTTTGTAATTTATAATTGCATTTTCTTCTATTAATGTATTACGAAATGTTGCGTATTTTATACCCGAATTATTAAAAAATAATTAATGTATATGTATGATTTACTAAGTTGCTTATTTTTAATATATGTTTGATAAAAATGTATCCTAATAAATATATAAAATAAAATTTTATATTTTGTTGGAGTATGATCATATGATAATTTTTGCTTTCATCCTCGGAAAGTTGTTATGGTTCATTGTGGACTTAATCACCATACAAGCCTCTCCAACCTCCACCACCACCCCCACACAACCTCCTCCACTCCACCACTCCTACAACCTCCCTTACTAAACCATCCTCACACCCTCTCCCACCCCTCCACCCCACTATTTCCACCACTCTCCTCCACCCCCTCCACCCCCTGAGGTTCTCAAAGAGAATAATATCAGGAGTGACATTGCCAGTCCAGCAAACGTAAGAATAATTTTCAACAACCTGACCAAGGAAACCTCAAATATATTATACACAGCGTATGTCAGACTAGTCCTAGGGTATGCAGCTTCAGCGCGGAAAAAACCTACCTTGTAAAGAACAGGACGGAAAGGAGGTCTCCCTTTACCTTCATAAGAAGGTAAAGAAGTTAAGAATCCGAGATAAGAAACGCGAGATGTACGAGAACAGGCTAACTAGACTAAAACTAACGAGATTGAGAAAGAGGACGACTTGAGGCGACATGATCGCAACGTTCGAGGTATTGAAGGAAAAGTGAACAGAGGCAGTCATTTTACAGTTGAGAGACAGGAGAATGAGTGGCAAAGGCAGAAGTTGGAGCCACAGGTGAGTCAGTCACAGCTTCGGGAGCAGCTATAACGCTACTGTGAAGCTGGCAGATATGAATAAACCATGTACAAAGCCCGTGAGGCAGTTTTTTTTTTTGAGTAAAGAGGATGGAGAGTCACAGATGAAAGGAAAGTTTAGAAATGAAAAATATAGTGCGAGGTAGGAAAGCAGGCAGGCTGTCCGCCTTGCTGACACGATGTGTGGGTGTTGGCACCTAAGCTTACTCTCTCTTGTCCGGGAATGTGAGTGTGAGAGAGGTTCTTCACATGTGTTTCACCATATATGGATGTCTATATATAAATACTGTGTAGCATTCATATATACACCGATGTTTCCACACTTGTTTTGATGTTCTGTTTAAAGCTCAATATTTTATTATTATTCATTTACATACATTTGTTTTTTGTAATAATTTATAGGAGGGAGGGACTTCTGATCAGTATTTCATCTGGAAATTGAAACTGAAATAAGTTTATTGAGGTATAAATACACACAAAGGGATGAGGTAGCTCAAGCTATTCTCACCCCGTCCAGCACAACGTGTTCATATATATATAGACACACACCACAAACAACAAGCATATTACCGAACAGTCTGAGTGATAAACATTTCTTCCTTTACACATGCAGTATGTTACCAGACGTTACCATATTTGTGTCCAAGTCTGAGCCGCATGTGTAGTCACTCCAAGCATTTCTTCTTTTACCATAAGTGAAGTCGGTGTTTTGACTCGCATGTAAAACATGGGTATACTTCCCTCATACAGTATACCCCTCCTCGCCCCTCCTGCTTCTGCCTGAATATTTCTGATTTTGCTTCTTATTTCTGGCACGTTTGGCCAGGTCATCCGCCACCTCGTTGAGCACTATTCCAACATGTGATGGAGTCCACATAGATTTCACTTTGTGACCTTTCAGACGTATCTCATTTATCCTTTTCTTACAATCCTCAACTATGGACATGAAGATGGATTTCGACTGTAAGGAATCAAGTGCTCCTCGGCTATCGACGAATACAAAAACATCTTTTTCGTCTTGACATACTTCCTCCAAACCTGCCAGAATGGCCTGCAGTTTAGCTAGCGTGGATAATATATATAATTACTAAGTCAAACCCCCCACCCTCACAACCCCCACCCCTGCCCTCACCAACAAGCACCGCCTCCCAACCTGCACCCGCCACCCCGCCCCCACCAACCAGCACCCCGACCCCGCCCCCACCAACCTGCACCCGCCACCCCGCCCCCACCAACCAGCACCCGCCACCCCGCCCCCACCAACCTGCACCCGCCACCCAGCCCCCACCAACCAGCACCCCCACCCCGCCCCCGCCAACCAGCACCCCCACCAACCCGCTCCCCCCACCCCCACCGCTAACTGTTGCCATCCCCGTGATCCTCTTGATAGGTGCTGGAACTACATTTACCCAACACAAACGAGGCGAGAAAACGACCAGGGACTCGCTACTGGTAAAGCGATTAGCGCCGTCTGTCTGTCTGCCTGCCTGTCTATCGGCCTGTCTGCCTAAATCTCTGCACGCCTGTATGTTCGCGTATTTCTTTATATGGCTGCCGCTCTGAAATACCTGTATGACTATTAGTCTATCTACCTTTCTTTCAGTTAACATTTATCAGTTAACACCTATGTGTGCCTCTCCGTGTGTTTCTCGGCACATTACACACCTCCCTCGTTATCCCCGTCGGCACAAAACTCGCAGGACTCACGATCTGGCAATATTGTTTTGATGATACTGCCAGGTTTACGATAATTACTCACAAATTCCCCCCAAATGGACCAAAACGAGTCAATTTCCGGAAATTAAAAAAAAATCACATTTCGCGTCATATCCTGAACGGAAATGAGGTACAAACGTTTGTCACTTGTTTTGTTTGATTGTTTGTTTACATTAGTACGTGTTAAGTAAAAATTCTTGTGCTGAACTTCGTAAACAGGGATAGTGGAGGGCGTGGAGGCTCCCTCCAGCCACAGACGGAGGTGAGGGCGTAGAGGCTCCCTCCAGCCACTGTCGGAGGGGAGGGCGTGGAGGCTCCCTCCAACCACTGACGGAGGGGAGGGCGTGGAGGCTCCCTCCAGCCACTGTCGGAGGGGAGGGCGTGGAGGCTCCCTCCAACCACTGACGGAGGGGAGGGCGTGGAGGCTCCCTCCAGCCACTGACGGAGGGGAGGGCGTGGAGGCTCCCTCCAGCCACTGACGGAGGTGAGGGCGTGGAGGCTCCCTCCAGCCACTGACGGAGGTGAGGGCGTGGAGGCTCCCTCCAGCCACTGACGGAGGTGAGGGCGTGGAGGCTCCCTCCAGCCACTGACGGAGGTGAGGGCGTGGAGGCTCCCTCCAGCCACTGTCGGAGTGGAGGGCGTGGAGGCTCCCTCCAGCCACTGACGGAGGGGAGGGCGTGGAGGCTCCCTCCAGCCACTGACGGAGGGGAGGGCGTGGAGGCTCCCTCCAGCCACTGACGGAGGGGAGGGCGTGGAGGCTCCCTCCAGCCACTGACGGAGGGGAGGGCTTGGAGGCTCCCTCCAGCCACTGACGGAGGGGAGGGCTTGGAGGCTCCCTCCAGCCACTGACGGAGGGGAGGGCTTGGAGGCTCCCTCCAGCCACTGACGGAGGTCCTACCAGCGATAAAACCTGCCAGGGAAGGCGAGGCAGGAGGACCGTCCGCTGTAATGTCTGTTTAATGACTCGTCTGCATTTGGCCATTGTTAGTGTTGGTGGTGGTGGTTGGTGTGGTGGTGGTGGTTGGTGTGGTGGTGGTGGTTGGTGTGGTGGTGGTTACGGTTGGTGGTGGTTGTAGTTGGTGGTTGTTGTGGTTGTTAATTAAGCTCTGAACGCCCCGCAATGTTCTATAACTGTTGCGTTATAATTTAATTATTCTGACTCAAATTTTTAGTGAACTCTGGCCTTAGAGTTACGAATGGCGGATGATGCCACAACTTCCTTCTAAACATTCACCTTGTTGACTACTCGTCCACGGTACCAATAATTCATATACGTTAGGCTTATATCGACGTCCTCCCCCCCCCCTCATAAAGGTCGAATGACTGACCCCGCCCAGGATGTGACCCCACAACAAACTGACTAACTCCTGAGCATCTACTTGCTCCTGGGTGAACAGATGCATTAGGTGAAAGGAAATGTGCCCAACCATTTCTGTCCCGCCCGGTATTCTCGAGTGTGTGTTGAGAACGAACCCGACTATACTACAAGGACCCCGTTATATTTCTGCGACTCGTTTCTGTTTCCAGCTTCCACGACCTCTTATGCGACTTGGTTGAGGAGGCTGTCCTTAACTACTTTGTCTACTACGGGCTCACCATAGCCCGTGCTACTTGGAACTTTTTGTTCCAGGTAGCGAATCTTAAACAAAATACTTCGTTTATTGCATCTTGCAGGCTGTGATCATATCTCCTCTCTTTAGGGCGATAATCTCCGCACTTCAACTTTTGTGCTTCACATGGCGCGGATTCCAGGCCGGTGCTGCGTATTTTAATATTGAAAAAACTCGGCAGAGTAGATTGCCTTGACGGAGTCGTTATTTACGGGTATTTTGACGTTCATGTCTTTGCCAGCATCCAATATGCTGCCTCTGTTGCTGTTGTATAGTGGTGGTGGTGGTGGGGGGTGGTGGTGGTGGTGGTGGTGGGGGGTGGTGGTGGGGGGTGGTGGTGGTGGTGGTGGTGGTGGTGGTGGTGGTGGGTGGTGGTGGGTGGTGGTGGTGGTGGTGGTGGTGGTGGGTGTGGGTGGTGGTGGGTGGTGGGTGGTGGTGGTGGTCCTCCTTACAAACACAAACCGTAACTGTCCCTATTTTCCGCTTGTTACAACTTGTAATAAAGTTGTTACATCTGGGAATACCGTTTTTATGACGTATTAGAACGTTGTTACAACTTGCTATATTGGTTGTTACAACTTGTTCGGACGTTGTAGCAACCTCGTAGTTTCGTCGTGTGTTTGGCGGGCGGTGGTGCTGGTCCTGGTGATGGTGATAGTGGTGGTGGTGGTGGTGGTGGTGATAGTGGTGGTGGTGGTGGTGGTGATGGTGGTGGTGATGGTGGTGGTGATGGTGGTGGTGGTGGTGGTGGTGGTGGTGATAGTGGTGGTGGTCATGATAGTGGTGGTGGTCATGATAGTGGTGGTGGTCATGATAGTGGTGGTGGTCATGATAGTGGTGGTGGTCATGATAGTGGTGGTAGTGGTCGTAATAGTGGTAGTGATGGTGTGCTCGATCCTTGATGTTGCTAGTGGGTAGCCCGATGTCTTCACACTTATGTTATATTCAAACTCTTACGATGTCCTCAGACCCCAGGTCTCATCCTCGTGTCATTTCCCAGCTCACAGCATGCCCTCTTATCCCAGCTCACAGCACGCCCTCTTATCCCAGCTCACAGCACGCCCTCTTATCCCAGCTCACAGCACGCCCTCTTATCCCAGCTCACAGCACGCCCTCTTATCCCAGCTCACAGCACGCCCTCTTATCCCAGCTCACAGCACGCCCTCTTATCCCAGCTCACAGCACGCCCTCTTATCCCAGCTCACAGCACGCCCTCTTATCCCAGCTCACAGCACGCCCTCTTATCCCAGCTCACAGCACGCCCTCTTATCCCAGCTCACAGCACGCCCTCTTATCCCAGCTCACAGCACGCCCTCTTATCCCAGCTCACAGCACGCCCTCTTATCCCAGCTCACAGCACGCCCTCTTATCCCAGCTCACAGCACGCCCTCTTATCCCAGCTCACAGCACGCCCTCTTATCCCAGCTCACAGCACGCCCTCTTATCCCAGCTCACAGCACGCCCTCTTATCCCAGCTCACAGCACGCCCTCTTATCCCAGCTCACAGCACGCCCTCTGATCCCAGCTCACAGCATGCCCTCTTATCCCAGCTCACAGCACGCCCTCTTATCCCAGCTCACAGTATGCCCTCTTATCCCAGCTCACAGTATGCCCTCTTATCCCAGCTCACAGCATGCCCTCTTATCCCAGCTCACAGCATGCCCTCTTATCCCAGCTCACAGCATGCCCTCTTATCCCAGCTCACAGGGAGCCGGTCGGCAGAGCGGACAGCACACTGGACTTGTGATCCTGTGGTCCCGGGTTCGATCCCGGGCGCCGGCGAGAAACAATGGGCAGAGTTTCTTTCACCCTATGCCCCTGTTACCTAGCAGTAAAATAGGTACCTGGGTGTTAGTCAGCTATCACGGGCTGCTTCCTGGGGGTGGAGACCTGGTCGAGGACCGGGCCGCGGGGACACTAAAGCCCCGAAATCATCTCAAGATAACCTCAAGATAACAGTACGACTGGGCCGGGGGGCGTTGAGCCCCGAAATTAGCGCAAGCTAAGGTAAAAGTGCAGATGTTGTATGGTTGTGCGGGTGTTGTGTGGTTGTACGCCACTACCACCATCAACGCCGTCACTACCACCACCACCATCAACCCCGTCACTACCACCACCACCATCAACGCCGTCACTACCACCACCACCATCAACGCCGTCACTACCACCACCACCATCAACGCCGTCACTACCACCACCATCATCCTTACATAATTAATGATGTAACTGGTAAGGGCGAAGAGGGAGAACGGCCTATTGACATAGCTCGGGTGCAGGGGGGAGTTGTGTAAAATCCTGGTTTATGCCTCGGAGAGGCTACGGGATCCAGTAAATTCAGTAGAACTTCGGTTTCAACTCTTTTACCCTGTCGTAGCTCAGTCGATTAAGGCAGTGTCTGGGATGCTCCAGGACGAAAGTTCGAATCTTCGTCACGGCCCTTTTAGATTTGTTCACAGATACGGTGTTTATTTTTGCATTTTGGCGACCCCAACCAGGCTATGTTCATCCCATACTCCAGACCAGTCTCTCTGCCAATTTGGGTGAGGCTAGCACCAACCGTACGACCTCCAACTTCGAACAGACAAATATTCTCTCTTTATACGATAGATTTCCAGCTCCGCCCTTTGCTGGTACATTCACGCTGCGGCAGAGCCCGAAGATGCATTCATCCGTTTTAAAGTTGTGTGCAAACAAAAACTATATTTTCTCGAATGCATATTAATATCATTGTATTTTGTAACTTTCTCTATAGTTAAGCCTAGGCTAGTTTACGTTACGTGTTTTGGTTCTATTGGGAATTATTTATACATGCAGCTGTGCTTGAATCATGTAGAGAAGTGCATTTTGAACACAGGAAGATAACAAAGCACTGTTCGAAAAAGGTCTGAATGTAATCAGTTGAAAGGCATGTGGAAAGTATTTTTTTTCCATTCATAAATTGGGGGTTTATTGACCAGATTAAAGAGCATGACCATTATTTATATAACCCGTCCTCAGGCCAGGCTCATTAAAGCTGAGGCGGTCCTCAAAGACACTCAAATTTTTAGCGTACTGTGAATTAAAAATAGGTTGGTTCTCATTTATATATTAATATAATGTATAGTTAGGCGTAGGTAAGGGTTAGGTTTATAGGTTCTGTTGACGATTATTTGTATCTTTAAGTACTGTACGCGCGTTAAGCACCTACAGCGTTGTGGTTCCAACAGACGTCGTCAACGACGCACTGTTCCAGACATGTTTGAACGCCATGAGTTGTTAGTTGTGTGTAAACCGTTTTTCAATCTAATACAGGGGGTTTTTCGGCTGGATTAACGAACATTTGGCCTTTGTTGATAAGCACGGACTGGTTTAAGAGCAATCAAAGGCTACGGCAATCAAGTTTTCCAACCCGTTCTCAAGTTATGTGTATTACATCCAGCGGCCGACCCCAAAGATAGTCATCAATTTTAGCATGCTGTTCATTCGAAATAGGACTTTTCTCAACTATAGTGCATTATTATATCTCAGCATATATTATTAGTCGATTAGCTGATGACAACTGGTTGCATTTGTAACACATGGGTGAAACATTTCAATATACAGTTGCAATTCGAACAGTATTCGTCAGTGAAATGTTCGAACACCATCAGTTGTGTATAAATAGCAACCCGTCCTAGACTCAAGTCCATTGCATCCAGCGATGGACCCCACAGACGCATTTATAAACTTTTGCATGCTGTTCAGTCAAAACGGAAATTTTCTCAAATATAAATTATTATAATATATTAGGATATTGTTCATATATAGGCATAGGTTAGTCTAGGCTAGGTTAGGTGTTTAGGCTCTGTTGGCGATTATTTGTATTTGTAGTACGTGGGTGAAGCATTTATAGCGTTGTGGTTCGAACAAAATTCGTCAGTGAAGCACTTGTTACGGAAGTGTTCGAACGAAATCAGTTGTGAGTCGTGGGTAAACTGTTTTTCATTCATAAACAGCGGGTTTGGCGGGTGCATGGAATCACTTTTGGGTCTTTGGAGGACGGGCTGATAACCAGCTCATATCTCATCAACAAAGCAGCCTGTCCTCCAAACAAAGACCCAAAAGCGATTCCATGCACCTGCCAAGCCCCGTGTTTATGAATGAAAAACGGTTTATACACGGCTCATAACTGATGACGTTCAAACATTTCTCGAACAATACTTCGCTGACGACCTCTGTTCGAATCGCAACTCTATACCCATGTACTTCATATACAAATAATCGCTAACAGAACCTAAACACCTAACCTAACCTATGCCTTACTATACATAGAAGTTTTATAATAATATTAATTATAAATGAGAACGAATCTGTTTTTAATACAAAACAGTTAACATTTATAAATGCGTCTTAGGGTAGGGGAAGGGGGGGGGGGACGACCGACGCTTTAATGAGCCTGGCCTGAGGACAGCTTTTGAATAAGGCGTTTTTCGTTCATAAACAGGGTTTGGTGGGCGCACGGAGAGGCCTAAACTCAGTTGGCCTTTGATGATGAGGACAGGCTGCTTGTTGATGAGGACGGCCTGCTTGATGATGACGGCCTGCTTGTTGATGAGGACGGCCTGCTTGTTGATGAGAACGGGCTGCTTGATGAGGACGGCCTGCTTGTTGATGAGGACGGCCTGCTTGTTGATGAGGACGGGCTGCTTGTTGATGAGGACGGGCTGCTTGTTGATGAGGACGGGCTGCTTGTTGATGAGGACGGCCTGCTTGTTGATGAGGACGGCCTGCTTGTTGATGAGGACGGCCTGCTTGTTGATGAGGACGGCCTGCTTGTTGATGAGGACGGCCTGCTTGTTGATGAGGACGGCCTGCTTGTTGATGAGGACGGCCTGCTTGTTGATGAGGACGGCCTGCTTGTTGATGAGGACGGCCTGCTTGTTGATGAGGACGGCCTGCTTGTTGATGAGGACGGCCTGCTTGTTGATGAGGACGGCCTGCTTGTTGATGAGGACGGCCTGCTTGTTGATGAGGACGGCCTGCTTGTTGATGAGGACGGCCTGCTTGTTGATGAGGACGGCCTGCTTGTTGATGAGGACGGCCTGCTTGTTGATGAGGACGGCCTGCTTGTTGATGAGGACGGCCTGCTTGTTGATGAGGACGGCCTGCTTGTTGATGAGGACGGCCTGCTTGTTGATGAGGACGGCCTGCTTGTTGATGAGGACGGCCTGCTTGTTGATGAGGACGGCCTGCTTGTTGATGAGGACGGCCTGCTTGTTGATGAGGACGGCCTGCTTGTTGATGAGGACGGCCTGCTTGTTGATGAGGACGGCCTGCTTGTTGATGAGGACGGGATTGCTTGTTGATGAGGATGGGATGCGTGTTGATGAGGACAGACTAGTCTTTTTATTGTACTGTTCTCGATCATACTATTTTCGAAGCTATGACTAGAAGTTTTTCATTCATGTCCATCTCAAACTGTAAATGCACTTTTAACTTCTAGTGACTTCAGTTGAGTTCACAACTTTCTCTGAATACAGCTAAGTTCAGAGAAAACGGCAGAGGAGCGGAAGAGAGGCAATCGACCAGCGGTAGAACAACAAGCAGACGAACACAAGATCAGGGACTCCTGGTTCAACATTGAAGCCGAGGGGACGTCTGGACACCTCCTCCACCTGGGAGCCGCCTGATCACGTCTCTTTTTTCCCGTTTTGGCTTTGCTACTGCCGTTTGGCATCCCCTTTTCAGCGGTCCGATTGTACGACGCCTGGCGCACATATCGCCTTGAGTCACGGGGTTGTTGATAGTTTTTTTTTCTTGTACATGTTTTGGCTGGTTCTCCCGGCGGGGTGACTGTGTTTGGGGGCCGGCTTGGCCGAGAGGTGCCGGGGGTTGGTGAGTCTTGGTGGGCTCCTGGTGTGCCCTCAGTCAGGGTGGGCGGCCGGCTTCTGCTCTGCTGGAGGACACTGGATGACTTTTTGCGTTTTAGTTGGGGGCCGAGTTTTGGTTTTGCTACCTGGTGTTCTCTGTGTGGGGCGGGGCCGGTGCTTGTCACCCTGAGGGACTCCTGGGGCTCCCCATTCATCTGCCCGTCTGTGCGTTTCTTTGCCACTAGACATATTAGTTTTTAGTGATTGGCGTCACTCGTTTCGCGATTTGGCTTGGCGTTTCACCTTCCCGAGCTTCGCAATTAACCCATCACGGATACGTCGGGGGGCGCATCCGCTCCCACGATCGTCGTCGCCCCTAAATCAACAACATATCTTCCGTCTGACCCAAATGCATGGTTTGCACAGGTAGAGGCCTGCTTTGATGCTTCCAAGATAACCAACGACGCAGAGCAATATGCACTCACTGTGACAGCACTGCCTCCAGACACCATTCAGGAGGTATGAGCTGTGGTTATAACACCGCAAACCACACACACACACACACACACACACACACACACACACACACACACATTCGCCGCCCTGAGGACTGCTCTACTCGCTGCAGTCAAGGTATATAGAAGCCGCCAGCATGACATGCTCCACACCAATAGTAGCTATTGCAGCCTCGGGGGATCGGATACCATCCCAAATGCTTCAGCAAATGCAGATCGTGCTACGGCCGGTGAGTGGAGCATATGACAATGACCTGCTCCGGGTTCTGTTCCTACAACGTGTAGGTAGGTCATGTAGATGGCTGACAGGGAGGCATTGGGCGAATCTGCGACATCGTTCTCCGAAGCTGCTCCATGAAGCTAAAGGCGGCTCTTAGAGCCGCCTTCAGTTGGCTGTGAAACCATTCAACTATCCCATTAGCCTGAAGATGGTAGGCCGTAGTTTGGTTGTATAGGGTACCCAGGAATCACAAGAGTTCTCTCCACAAGTGTGACTCAAATTGTCGACCCTGGTCGGTGACAATCGTTGCAGGGGCTCCAAAACAGGAGACCCACCCATGAAGGAAAGCCTGAACTAACGGCTCGCCTGTCATCTCCACCATAGGAATTGCCTCAGACCATCTGGAGAAGCGGTCAACACACGTGAGTAGGTATGAGCACTCACTGGACCGAGGAAATGGACAGTTGATATCCACATACACCACCTCAAACGTTGCCAATGGGAACAAAGTTCTGAAGAGGCGTCTGAGGGTGTGTCGATGTATTTTTGATTGCTAACATTGGAGGCAGTTGCGAGCCCAACTTCGAACATCCAAGTTAATTCCTGGCCATACCATCCGTTTGGTCAGGAGGCGCAGTGTAGCGCAGATGCCCTGGTGAGCAAAGGAGTGGAGAGCCATGAAGATCCTCGGCCGATGGGTCTTTGGAATATATGGCCGTAGGATGCCAATGAGAGACGTGTCACATGAGGTAGTATCCTCAGAATTAGGCACAGGTACGTCGATGAGCCGATATGCTGAGGAAGAGGTGCACAATTGTAGGAGTTCCTGGTCATATCACAGGGCCCTAGCAATTTCTTTGTCGATGTAGGTCGTCTTGGGAAAAAGTGCACACAAGCCAGGTAGAAAGAGGGCCTCTCCCATTTACGTGCCTGATGTCAGTCGTGAACTGGGATTTGTAGCTCGTGTCGAGTGACTCACGGCGAGTGGGAACCTCCTTTGGCTGCCAAGGCGTCAGCCAGTAGTTTGTGGTCTGAGGACATTGAAGTCACATCCCTCAAGAAAATGCCTGAAGTGTTCAATGGCTGCTTATATAGCAAGGCATTCCCTGTCAAATATGCTGTATTTTGTCTATACCGGCGTTAAGCTTGCTGAAAAGAAAGCAATGGGTCGCCAGGTGTCGTTAAATTGATGGAGGATCGCCCCTATAGCAGTGTTTGAGGCATCCGTTGAGAGACTAGTTGGCGCATCGAACACTGGATGGGCGAGGAAAGTGAGTTAAGCAGCTTCTGCTTAAGGGTGGTGAATGCCACCTCTGCCTTTAGTGACCATGGCAGGGACACTTGGGTCCTGCTTACGCTTACACAGGAGGTTATATAAAGGTGTATGGATGTCAGAAAAGTGTGGAATAAATCTATGGTAAAAATTAACCACACCCAGGAATTCTTGCAGCTTCTTAGTTGTGGTGGGTGTCGGAAATCTCGGATAGCCTCGATCTTCTCCTCCAGTGGCTGAATACATGTGGAAACACTCAATGTCCCAATAAGTTGAGCTCGGGCACTTTCAAAATGCATTTTTTCTAGATTAATCTGCAGGCCAGTGTTGCGGAGTTTAGTAAAAAGTAAATGAAGATGCTTCCGGTGGTCAACCAGAGAATGCCTCACTATGAGGAGGTCATCAATGTAGGCATAGCAGAAGGGTAGGTCTCTGACGACATGATCAATGAAGCGTTGGAATGTCTGCGCTGCATTATGGAGACCAAACGGCATCCTGATAAATTCAAACAGGCCAAAAGGTGTTGTAATTGCAGTTTTGGGGATGTCCACTGGCTCCACTGGGATTTGGTGAAATGCTCACACCAAATCTACTTTCATGACTGTTGTTGCCCCATGCAGCATGTTAGAGAAGTCCTGAATGTGTGGGATTGGATAACAGTCTGGCAGGATGCGAACATTGAGCGCTCTGTAGTTCCCACAGGGACACCATTCTCTTGGAGTTGTCTTTGGAACCATATGCAGTAGAGGGGCCCAGACGCTGTCAGTGCGCTGGATAATCCCAGCAGCTAACAGCTTGACAAGTTCATCTTGACAAGTTCATCTTGACAAGTTCATCTTTGGCCACTTGGACATGCTCTACCGGCAGTCGACATGATCGCGCGTAGGTTGGTGGGCCTGAGGTAGGAATATGATGGGTGACTGTGTGCTTAACCTTGGCATTTGGCGGCTGTGGCTTGGTGATGTCCTCAAATTCCTAAAGAAGTTTCTGCAGGTCAGGAGAGTTATGCAGGGCAAGGCTAGTGAGTAACTGTTTGTTACGAACCCGGATCCAGCATCCGA
Organism: Procambarus clarkii; assembly: GCF_020424385.1. Classification (NCBI taxonomy): domain Eukaryota; kingdom Metazoa; phylum Arthropoda; class Malacostraca; order Decapoda; family Cambaridae; genus Procambarus; species Procambarus clarkii. The sequence continues at coordinate 27,974 of NW_025555561.1, read as the reverse complement.
GCACGGAGCAGTGACCACCGCGCCATCTGTGAGTCATCTCCCGAAACCCCCTCCAATCGGACGACGACACCTGGTGAGGATGGCGTGTACTGGCCACAAGGGCCAGTTTCCAGTCCCGTTCAGCACTCTACACCGCCGCTGCTGACCTCTGGTGAGGTGGTGCTCAGACTACAACGCCATCTATGAAGTGGATGTGTCGGGCGTTTGTGTCTGAGCCTGTAAGTGAGGTGTTTTAGTGTCCCAGTTATTGATGACGTGTCTGCTTACAGAGTCGACCTGGGACTGCTGTGATGGGAGTTGAGTCAGTCTACCCGAGGCAGCCAGTCTCCATACCTTGTACCTTGTTGCAGCCGTTGTGAAGTCGTCGTCCCCCCCCCCCCCCCCCCCCCCAGAAGAACACTGTGGTGTGTTAGCCTGCCAGTGGAGTGGCAGTAAAAGGATTACCCGGGACCGACTGTTGGAGACGATCATCCACTGGGGTATTGAGGACAGGAGGGTGATTTGTGATATCACACGAGACTCCTGTCTAGGGTGTTTACCCTAATATCGTCCGTGGAGTGGCCTGACCAGCGTTGCGGGTCCGGAACCTGCAAGCAGACCGGCTGGATTTGTGGTTGACGGCCTCCATGGCGGTGCCCCCAGTGGACCTGTGTTTTGGCTGACCTGTGGCCAGGGTAGGCTCGGCATTCCCAGAGGACACGTTGTGAGGCCACGAAGAAAGCACCGAGGACTCAGCACCTAGCTTCTGGATCCAGAGTCTTCAGCAGAAGACTATATTGTGAATAATCCTCTTGTATAGTGTTAATACCCCTCCCCCTGTGCACTCTTTGATTTTATATATTTAATTGGTGATGGTGATAATTATAATATTAAGTTCTTAACTTTCTTTCCCTTTCCCCTGTTAAGTTAATTGCGTCACGGATCTCATCCCTTGATAGCCACTACTGGCTTGGGAACGGATATATATCTTCCTCTAACAACATCAGAGTAAGAACCCCGTTGCGTCCCGAGAGGGCCGTAACATAATTGGCATCCCCAGCGGGATCCGTCCCCTTGTTAAGTATGTTTGACAGGGGTGGTGAAGTGGCGTAATCCCTGTATATAATTCCCCCTGTGTGTGACGATTGTGACGTTATACGTCCTGTGCGGTGCTCAAGAGTGACTAAGTGCGATATTGTGCAGTGCGGTGCTCGCTGTGATTAAGCGATTAAGTGCAATATTGAGTAGTGCGGTGCTTAGTGATTCAGTGCAATATTGTAGAGCGAAGTGTTTGCTGGGATTCAGTGCAATATTGTGTAGTGCGGTGCCCGAAGTAATTACGTGCAATATTGGCAAGTGAAGTGCCAGGTGCGATAAAGTGCAATATTGGCGTAGAACAGTGCTCGGCGCGTTAAGTGCTAACGTGTAAGCAGTGTGTTAAGTGCTAGTTGGGTGTTCCATCTGAGACAATGGCAGAAAAGGCTACCATCGATGATCTGGACGATGTGCAGGCTTTTCTGAACAGAGAGGACTGTCTTGCCAGATTAAAGTATCTGAGCAAACCGGAACTTGTACTAGTGAGCGCCTACCTGGAGATCAAGATCCGTGCCAGTGATTCCCGTGTGGAGATCTTGTCAAAGGTTCACCGGCACTTGAAGGCAGAAGAGAAACAGGAAGGCGAGACTCCTAGTACAAAGGAAGGTGAGGAAATAGCTTCCACGGAAAAGGAAGATAAGGGCAGCGACGTTGACAGTGATGCAGGTGAGCTTAATATCAGCTTCCTAACAGTCAAAATGCGTGCCCTAGAAATAAATCGCGAGATAGAATGGAAGAAGTTAGAATTAGAACGAGAATTAAAAGATAAAGAACTGGAGATGAAGCGTTTAGAATTGGAAGAAAGGAAAGAAGAGCGAGAGAGAGAAAGAGAAAGAACAGCGAGAGAGAGAAGAAAACGAAAGACAGAGGCAACATGAACTAGAAGTATTACGATTAGGCGCAGGGCAGAGACAAACTGGAGCAAGCGGTTTCGATCCGGTAAGGAACATCAAAATGGTCCCCAAATTCAATGAGAGGGAAGTTTCGAAGTTCTTTGCAGCCTTCGAGAAAGTCGCTGCCTCTTTGGAGTGGCCAAGGGAGAATTGGGCCATCATGATACATACAGTCAGTCTTGACTGGGAAGGCCCAAATCGCCTACTCTACGTTATCCCTTGACGACTCCAGTGATTATGACAAGGTGAAGAAGGTTGTGCTCATGGCGTACCAATTGGTACCTGAGGCGTACAGGCAGAAGTTCCGAAACCTGAAGAAGACCTCAGAGCACACTTTCACCGAATTTGCCACCATCAATGAGCGACTTTTTCAGGAATGCTGTGCCTCTCGGAAAGTGCAGACCAAGGAAGACCTCGAGCAGCTGATTCTGCTAGAGGACTTCAAGGATTGTTTGTCTGGAGACCTTAAGACGTACTTAGAGGAACAGCAGGTAGAGACCTTGAGTGCGGCAGCCACCATGGCTGAAGAGTATATCCTGACGCATAGGCCTTCTGCTAAGTACGTCCCAAGGAATTACCAACGCCGGTTTGACAGACCTCATGAAGAAGAGGAAAGACCCGTCCCACAAAGTGCTAAGAAGACGCCCCCAAGTAGCCCCCGAAGAACAAGTCCTAGCAGTCCGAAACACCGGAGCCCGAGGAGGAATATGGTGTGCTGGACTTGTGGGCAGAAAGGGCATGTAGCTGCTAGGTGCCGAGGCAGAAGAGGTGGCAGCGCACGTAGGGAGGTGATGATGATGTGCTGTGTTACACCACCAGCAGGAAGCCAGTCGACGACTACGCAGGAAGAACCCAGGTTGTTTTCCCCTCACACTTCAGGCGGGTATGTATCGAGTGATCATACTGGTAGATCAGTTGTAGTGCTCAGAGATAGTGCAGCAGCCCAGTCCCTGATCGTGAAGAGCTCGTTACCCGAGGGAGTAAGTGTGGATGGGAGACCAGAGGTTGTCCTGGTTGGGTTTCCTAGGACGCAGTACATCGCCCCCTTAGTGCCAGTACATCTCGACTCGCCTTATTTCAGTGGCACATGTGCGTTGGCAGTAGTCGATACCCTCCCTGTGGCTGGGATTGACGTGGTACTAGCCAACGACTTGGTGACCGATTGGAGCACCAATCATCCCAAGATAGCGGACGAGTCAGCCAGAACAGTACGGTCAGAGGTGTCTACAGGCAATGGTAATGTCCAGGTAAAGACAGACCCGGATGTAACTATGTTTAATTTGTCCTCTCGCCTACAGATTGAGAACGTTCTAGCAGTGTCTCCTGATTTTTATCTCGCCAAGAAACATGAGGTTACGATGGCAGAAGTACCTGAGCTAGAAGAGAGGCCTTGTGTGCAGGCACCCACGGATACTAACGAGTCTGGAGCGAAGGCGGACGTGTACTTGCGGTATGGCAAGGTACAGCGTTCATTGAACCGACCAGAGATTCCCCAGACGTCAGAGGTATGTGAGGTATGTGCAAAGGTTCTAGAGCCCTCTTCGATCCAAACCAGGTTAATGGATATAGCCGGTTATGGACATTACAGGCTCAGGAAGCTTATTCCTCAGGTAACCAAATGTTTCTTAGCGGTATTTTTGATTCTCGTATGTGCTCTCAGTGAGGACCGGTGGACGACCCGACGAATGATGGCTCCCATGAACATCGTGAAGAGTTCCCAGGGATTGAAGACGTGCACTGTGAGTGTTGCAGTCAAAGAAGGGACCTGGAAGGTGATGGTAGAAACAGGAGGTACGAGAAATGATAATATGAGTGACTGTTTCCGACAGGTTGACACCCCCCGCGTGATAGCTGAGCCTCAATGCAGCGTTATACGGAACGTTGGTCGACCTGACGGTGGCAGAGCGAATGCCATCTGCGACGTGCAAGCAGCCCTGTGGAAACTAGGTGTAAGCCTAGTAGAGGCGTATGCTGTAAGTATTGACTTACCCACTGTCGCGATCACTCTGAATTATCAGACCCCTGTATTCCAGGTTCCTGTCTCCCTGAAGGACTACCAGACCGGCACCAGAAATGCCGTCTGTGACCAGCCATCATCGGTGCCACGACATAGGGAAGTGTCGAGTCGCCCCAGATCGTGTCTACACCGATCCTTACTCGAGAGGTGTGAGATGATGCCCCCGCTTGACATCGCAGTGGAGATGTGGAAGATTACGTCAGGCAGGTCATCGCCTGCCATTTTCAAGTTCCCTTTGTGCCAGGGTTTCTCAGTAGAAAAGTTCTGTGGACAAGACAGCCTCATCACTCCAGTTCATAGTATAAGTCCATTTGGAAATGTGTCGCCGTACTAATTTGGTTTGTGTCTCTTTTTATAGAACCCCAAACCAAATTCTTTTTGGTGGGGAGGTGTTACGAACCCGGATCCAGCGTCCGAGCACGGAGCAGTGACCACCGCGCCATCTGTGGGTCATCTCCCGAAACCCCCTCCAATCGGACGACGACACCTGGTGAGGATGGCGTGTACTGGCCACAAGGGCCAGTTTCCAGTCCCGTTCAGCACTCTACACCGCCGCTGCTGACCTCTGGTGAGGTGGTGCTCAGACTACAACGCCATCTATGAAGTGGATGTGTCGGGCGTTTGTGTCTGAGCCTGTAAGTGAGGTGTTTTAGTGTCCCAGTTATTGATGACGTGTCTGCTTACAGAGTCGACCTGGGACTGCTGTGATGGGAGTTGAGTCAGTCTACCCGAGGCAGCCAGTCTCCATACCTTGTACCTTGTTGCAGCCGTTGTGAAGTCGTCCCCCCCCCCCCCCCCCCCCGGAAGAACACTGTGGTGTGTTAGCCTGCCAGTGGAGTGGTAGTAAAAGGATTACCCGGGACCGACTGTTGGAGACGATTATCCACTGGGGTATTGAGGACAGGAGGGTGATTTGTGATATCACACGAGACTCCTGTCTAGGGTGTTTACCCTAATATCGTCCGTGGAGTGGCCTGACCAGCGTTGCGGGTCCGGAACCTGCCAGCAGACCGGCTGGATTTGTGGTTGACGGCCTCCACGGCGGTGCCCCCAGTGGACCTGTGTTTTGGCTGACCTGTGGCCAGGGTAGGCTCGGCATTCCCAGAGGACACGTTGTGAGGCCACGAAGAAAGCACCGAGGACTCAGCACCTAGCTTCTGGATCCAGAGTCTTCAGCAGAAGACTATATTGTGAATAATCCTCTTGTATAGTGTTAATACCCCTCCCCCTGTGCACTCTTTGATTTTATATATTTAATTGGTGATGGTGATAATTATAATATTAAGTTCTTAACTTTCTTTCCCTTTCCCCTGTTAAGTTAATTGCGTCACGGATCTCATCCCTTGATAGTCACTACTGGCTTGGGAACGGATATATATCTTCCTCAAACAACATCAGAGTAAGAACCCCATTGCGTCCCGAGAGGGCCGTAACACTGTTGCTCTGTACTCACCCGCTGGAGCCCAACACACGTCACATTCACCAAGAGGTTGGTGAATGTGACATGATGGCATACGAGGTTGGGATGGCATACGAAATCACACCCCAGTACAGGCATATTGACTTCAGCAACGCAGAACGTCTATGTGAAGCAACCAAGGTCAGCAAAATGAAGAGTGACCACTCTATCGTCGTAGATTGGTACGACATGGTTGCTGCCACCGGTTCATCAGCAGGAGCTGGAAGGCTCGTATCTGGAGATGTTGCCGGTAGATGAAAGAACTGCATAGGTACATCTTCAGGAAGAGGGTCCGCTGGTGGTGGGGATTCAGTTTGTTGGTGTGATTACCAGATTTCCTCCACAGCAGTAGCTGGGGCTGCCACTACTGGTATGGCGTCGAAATGTGCTGCTTTCACCCAATCGATCGAAACCGCAACTTAGTACCCCAGGACATTCTCTCTGCTTGATATGTATTTCTGAGGGTTGACGCAGTGCGTCGGTCGTTACCACAACCATACGAGGGATCTTTCCAGGTGCTGTCGAGAGTCAGGACGCTGGAGTGATGGTTCACCACCTGCTGATGACGGCATGGACGACAACGACAGCGATGTCAACATTGAGGTTCGCACTGGACGCACCGTGCACCGCCCTGCCCGTTTCCTAGACTTTCTAGTACCTCGTCGTCTGGAGAGGGTGAGGGAGTACTGTAGTGATTTCAGTACCCCCTACAACACGGCGGAGTTCAGAGAAAATGGCAGAGAAGCAGATGAGAGGCAACCGACCAACAGTAGAACAACAAGCAGACGAACACCAGATCAGACTCTCTCTCACCCCCTCCTTAGGTTTGTACAGAGTTATAGAATGTGTGTGTGTGGATCAGAGACTTGTGTTTACGTAACCCTTGTCTGGTGGATATTAGGGCACTAAAAACAAATGAACCAAACCATCCTAGCCGAACAGGCGTAGCTATACATACACCCATAATATAATACAATACATTTATTTTGAATGTAAAAATTACAGTATTTTGGAATATATAAAATTTAATAATTTATGTTTAATGCATTTTATACTATTCGACGGTTTAGTATGGCTATGTATCCTGGAATGTTCTTGTATTATGTTAGAGCAAAGAATGTGTGAATTGCACAAATTTAATCTTTTCTGCTTTTTTATATTGTTTTTCTTGTCATTCAGTACTCCCTCAAGATACATTTCTTGTCAGCTTCTAGATGAGAATACTGTACTGCTGAGCTGGTTGTGTCTGGGCTTCCTGGATCATCGCCACTCCAGAACCAGAACCAGAACCCATTCATCAGGACACCATCACCTCTGGGGAGTATCTCCAGAACCCTTACCCGTAGGACTCCTTAAGTTTATTCTAGGACATCATCACCAACCACCAGGAGGTAACTTCAGGCCTCGATGTTACCCCTTAGGACATCATTCCCACCAACGGGGGATAACTCCAAGACGTGACGTTGCCAACTAGAGCACCATCACCACCAGGGGGGGGGGAGAACTCCAGGACCTCCCTTTCATGAAATAACTCTGGGACATATTTCACCCCTTACCGTATGCTCATCTAAAACAGGACATTCTCTTGATTAACATTCAGGTTTTAATATATTTTAGTGCTTTTTAATTTCGTCGTGTTTCGGAAATGAAAAACGTAAGTTAATTTCCTGTTTCGAGTTAATTACGATTCCGGCATTATCACTGGATATTAAAAGCGCCAAAAAGCCTGCTGGCTCTGGTTCAGTGTTTACAAAATGTCGTACAGGAGCAACTTAACGTCATCTGAAGAGCAGAAGCGTTTCCGACGCCCTGTAACTCTAAACTGCTTTCCAAATTTCTTGTAAACTGTAGAGAGCCAAACTTCCTTGTGATGCGATCTAAAGATCATGTAGCTTGGTGTGTACTCTATATTTATTGTTACCTGAAGTGCTTATGGCAACTCGTGCGGTCTGTAATATGTTGTAATGTTGTAACATGTAATCACCTAGTTGTGCTTGCGTGGTTTGAGCTTTGGCTCTTTGGTCCCGCCTCTCAACACTCAATCAATTTGTAAAATGTGTGTGCTTACCGAAGTTTATGCAAACATGCATTGCAAAGTTGCAAACTTGTGCCATTAATCTGTAGTATATTCCGATGGTCTTACAACCTCTAGTGGAGTTTGAAATTTACTGTAACCTGTAGTGCATTTCAAGAGTATTTCGGATACTCTTGTGTGTTTTGAAGTTCCTGTAATATTTGCTGTGTCCAAATGTTCCTATAACCTGTAATACGTGATACTGTAGTGTTACAAATACTGTTTCCTGTTGTACGTTCGAATGTTACTGTAAACGAATATTTCTGTGCAGACCAAAGGAACTGTTTATTTTTATAGAAGTAAGGTCATTAAGTGTGGACCACAAGTTAACTCTTCCTGGTGGAGGGTTTAACTAAATTCGTATTTTGTTCTTGTAATTGCTTTTGTTTGTTGTTATTTGTTCTTTTTCGCGAGGAGAACAAAAGCTGAGGGTCCGGCAGCAGGCAACGCCCACCCCCTGGCCGCCGCTCTGGCAAACTCCTGTCGTGTTGTGTGGAAAATTGTCAGGAACGAAATATCCTGGGTTGATATTTTGCTCGTATGTTCTGCCGACGCTACTACCCACCCACCCGTCGGCCCCGACCCCCTGCTACCCACCCACCCGTCGGCCCCACCGACCCCCCCTGCTACCCACCCACCCGTCGGCCCCACCGACCCCCCTGCTACCCACCCACCCGTCGGCCCCACCGACCCCCCTGCTACCCACCCACCCGTCGGCCCCACCGACTCCCCTGCTACCCACCCGCCCGTCGGCTCCGACCCCCTGCTACCCACCAGCCCGTCGGCCCCGACCCCCTGCTACCCACCAGCCCGTCGGCCCCGACCCCCCTGCTACCCACCCGTCCGTCGGCCCCGACCCCCCTGCTACCCACCCGCCCGTCGGCCCCGACCCCCCCTGCTACCCACCCGCCCGTCGGCTCCGACCCCCCTGCTACCCACCCGCCCGTCGGCTCCGACCCCCCTGCTACCCACCCACTCGTCGGGCCCGACCCCTTGCTACCCACCCACTCGTCGGGCCCGACCCCCTGCTACCCACCCACCCGCCGGGCCCCGACCTTTTTTTTTTTTAGGGGAAGGGGGGTGGAGGGGGAGAAAAGAGGATGGAGAGGCATAGGTGAAGGAAAGTTTAGAAGCGGGAAATTACAGTAAAAGTTATGAAAGCTGGCGGGCTGTCCGCCTTGCTGACACGATGTGTGGGTGTTGACAGCTAAGCCAAGCTTGCTCTCTCTCGTCTGGGAACTGTGAGTGTGTGAGAGGTTCTTCACCTGTGTTTCACCATATATGGATGTCTATAGATGAGTACTGTGTAGCATTCATATATACACACCCTGATGCTTCCACACACATTGTTCTGTTTAAGGCTATATTTAATATTATTTATTGATTTATATATACATACACACACATATATATATATATATATATATATATATATATATATATATATATATATATATATATATATATATATATATATATATATATTACACACACACACACACACACACACACACACACTAAATTTTTTCCAATTATTTTGGGATTTCTGGTCGGTGTTTCATCTGGGAATTATGTATTGTGGGGCTGGGTTTTCATCTAGTGAATCGAGGCTCTTGGTCCACCAGCTGTGGGAGTGGGGCGTCTCATCTTTGAGTAATCTTTCTAACATTGGGTCCTCCAACATTTCGATGGTGTTCCACACCCTGATGGTCTGGTGCTGCAATCTGTTTATTGATGTTTAGTGGCTGTATGTTCAAGAGTTCATGGAGTTCCTGGATTGTCTGATCATATGGTGGACGATGTTTTGCTGCTCTCCTTAATGTCTTATGCAAAAACTGCAAGCAGTGCAAAATGTTAGTTTCCTTTAAGGTGTATAGTGGTACTGGGGGATACTCTAGACCGAACGGTCTAGATACTCTGTGGCCGAACTAGAGCCTTATAAAGTGTATCTGAATGTTCGTACTGCAAGCTTCGGAATCTCCTCAGTTTCCCTAAGACTGCTTTGGCTTTGTTTAGTCGGTCCTTTACGTGAATTTGTATCCCTGTTCTATTGAACATGAGTTCCAGTATTCTGCCTACCTCCGCATATTCGATCGGGTGGTTTTCCAAGATAATGGGGTCTGGGTTTCTTTTTGCCATGTGTATTATCTGGAACTTTTGTTTGTTTATGCCGATTTTCTATTTTTTCTCAATCTTTTATATGGATTCAATTGCTGCCTTGGTCTTGTCGGCTAGTAGCGGCTTTGATGGACCCGGTTGCCATATTATTTGAGTGACATCGTCAGCGCATGTGATGCATTTTCCATGTTGGGGTTGGGATAGGTCAGCTGTATATATGTTGTGTCGAGTAGGGGAGAGGCAGCTTCTCTGTGGTACTCCACTTTTCAGTTCTATTACGTCACCCAAGTAGCTGCCGATATTAAGCCTAGCAATTATGTTGTCTATAAAGCTGCAGAGAGTAGCAGTAAATCTCTCAGGAAGGAAATTGGCCTGTAATTTTCAATTTGGGTTGGGGGTTTACCTGGCTTGGGGATTAATCTTATTGTGGCATTCTTGAAGTATGTGGGGAATAGTCCAGATGCAAGAGCTGCATTTACTATACAAGTGTATTGATGGAGTGCAGTTGAATAATACCGTCTTATTTATCTTGCTGTTGCCCGGCGCCTTGTTCTTGAAACCCATAATTGTTTTATGGACCTCTGCAATGGTTGTGTGTTTCATAAGGTGGCATTCATTGCGAATGTTGTTAAGGTCTATTGTTTGCGTCGGGAGTAGTGCTGCACCTCTGTTATCGACTTGAGTTTTAATTTCCCTTTCATAAATGAGGCAAAAGTTTAAGTTTTCTTCCGGGTTTATCCAAAATATTTTTCCCCAGAACTTTCTGAATTCCTGTTCTTGTTCTCTCTCCTCGTAGAGTTTATTTCCTGATGCGTCTCTGATGTAGGGTGTTTCCTCAACAGAGTTTCCCATCAAGGTTTTTACTTTTTTCCAAAACTTTCCTGGGTTTCTGTACTCAACTTTGATTTTGCTTATTAGGTCATCCCATTTTTTGGTGCACTGTTTTGCACAGACCTTGCAGCTCATCTTGTAGTTCCCTTTGTAGTCTTTTGCGCTCGTCCGTCCACCCAATGTGTATTATGAGTTGTAGAAGATTGTTATATCTGGTTTGTAATGTTCTGAGTACCTTAGTGGCTGGGGGGGGGGGTGTGGGAGCGTTATATGGTGAGCTACGTGAGTATGATCTTTCATGCATTTTTCTATGGTGCTAATCCATGTAACTCGGTGTTTATGCATGATGTTTCCTTTCCGTTACAGTCTGTGACACTGATTTCCTGTGCAATGCTTTTGAACGCTTCCCAGTCAATTATAATGTATTGAAGTCTTGGTGGTGGGAGTTTCTGAATAGGGTTAGTTGATAGCGTCATTATTATTGGTAGGTGGTCGCTTGTGCTCACAGGGCCCCTTTCTATGCGGGTGTTTAGGAAGTGGTGGTTGTTTGACAGTATTATGTCTGGTTTACCACTGTGACCTTGTCTGACGTAAGTTGGGAAGTCTGGGCCCAGGTGGGTTAGATTTCCGTTCCTTATCATATTGTGGATGGCATCTCCTGCCTCTGCTACCCACCCACCCGCCGGCCCCGACCCGCTGCTACAGCGTACTGACATTTGAGTATCTGGTGGAGGTAGGAATAACCTATCTAAGGAAGGGATGGGAAAGAAAAAGGCTGGCTTACCGATACGTTCCTAATGGGAATACCATGGGAAACAGAACTCGGAGGCAAGACTGTACAGGATATGATGGACTACATCATCCGGAAGTGCTAGGAAGCTACAGTCAAGTTTATCCCGGCCCAAAAGGAGAAAAATGAAAAGCAACAGAAGAATCCATGGTTCAGTTAGGAATGTAAGGCAGCGAAGCAACTGAGTACAAGAACATGGAGAAACTACAGGAATAACAAATACCAGAGAGCAGGGAGAGATACCAGAGGGCCAGGAATGAGTACCTCAGAGTGAGGAGAGAAGCAGAGACAGTATGAAAATGACATTGTGAGTAAAGCCAAGACCCAACCAAAACTGTACCACGGCCACATCAGGAGGAAAATAGCAGTGAATGAACAAGTGGTGAAACAGAAAAAAAACGGAGTACAGATACAGAGAATGACACGGTGGTGTGTGAAAAACTCAAGAGGTTCCAGCAGGTCTTAATAATAGAGCAAGGAGAAGTCCCTATACTGAGAGATGAGGCGGTAAACCAAGCAGCTTTGGAGAAATATGAGCTCACCAGTGATGAGGTGTTACGAACCCGGATCCAGCGTCCGAGCACGGAGCAGTAACGACCGCGCCATCTGTGGGTCAGCTCCCGAAACCCCCGCCAAACGGACGACGACACCTGGTGAGGACGGCGAATACCGGCCACAAGGGCCAGTTTCCAGTCCTGTTCAGCGCTCAACACCGCCGCCGCTGACCTCTGGTGAGGTGGTGCTCAGACAACATCGCCATCTAGGGAGTGGATACGTCGGGCGTTTGTGTCTGAGCCTGTAAGTGAGGTGTTTTAGTGTCCCAGTTATTGATGACGTGTCTGCTTATAGAGTCGACCTGGGACTGCTGTGATGGGAGTTGAGTCAGTCTACCCGAGGCAGCCGTCTCCATACCTTGTACTTTGCTGCAGCAGTTGTGAAGTCGTCCCCCCGGAAGAACACTGTGGTGTGTTACCCTGCCAGTGGAGTGGCAGTAGAAGGATTACCCGGGACCGACTGTTGGAGACGATCATCCACTGGGGTATTGAGGACAGGAGAGTGATTTGTGGTGTCACACGAGGCTCCTGTCTAGGGCGTTCCCCTTATATCGTTCGTGGAGTGGCCTGACCAGCCTTGCTGGTCCGGAACCTGCCAGCAGACCAGCTGGACGTGTGGTTGACGGCCTCCATGGCGGTGCCCCCAGTGGACCTGTGTTTTGGCTGACCTGTGGCCAGGGTAGGCTCAGCTTCCTAGAGGATTCGTTGTGAGGCCACGAAGAAGCACCAAGCATTCAGCACCAAGAGCGAGGATCCATAGTCTTCAGCAGAAGACTCCAGTGTATTTCCCCTGTAAATAAGTGTTTATACCCCTCCCCCTGTGCACTCTTTTATATCTTATTTATTTATTTGGTGATGGTGAATTATAATCTTAAGTTCTTAACTTTCTTTCCCTTCCCCCTTTAAGTTACTTGCGTCACGGATCACATCCCTTGCTAGCCACTACTGGCTTGGGAACGGATATATATCTTCCTCTAACAACATCAGAGTAAGAACCCCGTTGCGTCCCGAGAGGGCCGTAACATGAGGTGAAAAGGAAGCTGTTTACGCTGAATGTGAGAAAGACTATTGAGCCTAATAGAATCTCACCATGGAAAGTGAAAGAGGGTGCTGAAGCACTATGTGCGCCACTATGGTATGTTAAAGGTCACTGGAAACAGAAGACCTACCAGAAAGCTGGAAGACAGCTAATGTAGTCCCAATATAAAAAAAAGGGTGACAGACAAGAGGCACTGAACTACAGGCCAGTTTCTCTAACTTGTATACCATGCAAGGTGATGGAGAAGATCGTGATGAAAAACCTCGAAGAACATCTGGAGAGGAAGGAGCTTTGTAACACATCACCTGTATGGGATTCAGGGATGGTAAATCATGCCTCACAGGTTTAATAGAAGTCTACGACCAGGCGACAAAAAAAAGGGGGGGGGGGGCAGACTACATTTTTAGGGACTGTCAGAAAGCCTTTGACAGTACCCAATAAGAGGTTTGCACAGAAGTTAGAGAAACCGGCAGGAATAGCAGGTAAGGTGCTCCAGTAAATAAGGGAGTATCTAAGCAAAAGAACATAGCAAGTTACTGTAAGCAGAGAGACAGAGTGGCGAGATGTCACTTGCGGGGTTCCACAGAGCTCTGTACCGTTTGAACCCAAACCGTTTCTGATATATGTAAGCGGTTTTTAAAGAGATCACAGAATCATTGCTCTCAATGTTTGCTGATGATGCAAAAATTATGGGAAGGATAAAGACAGAGGAAGATAAGAAACTACAAGACGACATGGACAAACTAGAAGAATGGTCCAGAAAATGGTTAGTAAAATTTAACTCGAGTAAGTACAAAGTAATGAAATTGGGTGAAGGGAGCAGGAGACCGAACACAAGGTACCATCTGGGAGGTGAAATCCTTCAAGAATCAGGAAGAGAGAAAGATTTGGGAGTTTATATCACACCGAACCTGTCCCCAAAAGCCCAATTCAAAATGATATAATCAGCGGTATATGCTTGATTGGCCAACATAACTTCCTTTAGAAACTTGTGTAAGGAATCATTCAGAACCTTGTATACCACATATGTCAGACCAATCCTGGAGTATGCAGCACCAGCCTGGTGTCCATACCTAGATAAACAAAAAAGAATGACAGGAGATTCAGCGGTATTTCACCAGACTAGTTCCCAGAGCTAAGAGGTATGAGTTCCGAGGAAATGCTACTGAAATTAAATCTCACGTTCCTTTATAAAACACAAGAGTTATGGGAGACATGATCACCTTCAAAAAACTTCTCATAAGAATTGACATAGTGGATAAAAACAAACTATTTAGCATTGGGGGAACAAAGTGACACAGACGGAAACTTGGTATTCAAATGAGCCACAGACATTAAAAATATTTTTTTCAGTATCAGGGTTGTTAACAAATGGAATGTGTTAACATTCTACCACCTCCACCTACCTCCACCACATCACAAATGTGATGTGGTGGAGGTAGACCCCCATACACAGTTTAAAATGTAGGTATGGTAAGAGCCCAATATGTTCGGGAACCTGTACACCAATTGATTGACAGTTGAGAGACGGGACCAAAGAGCCGAAGCGCAACCCCCGGAAGCACAACTAGGTGAATACACCCCCCCCCTTTCCGCAACCCCCACTATGCCACAGCAACCAGGTCAACACCACCCACATCACCCACTCCCACACCATCCTCCTCCCACACCAACACCCCCTCCCACACCAACACCCCCTCCCACACCAGCACCCCCCCTCTCCCCACAACACCCCCAGTCCCCCACAACACCCCAGCCCCCCTCCCACATACCCGCCCCAACACCCCTCCCACTACTGCGCTTTTTATTTTGGCAGCATTTTGTTCTTTTTAACCATTTACTTTGACGAGAAGCGGATGGGTAGATATAGAGCAATCACGGGCGCGCGCGTGCGTGTGTGTGTGTGTGCTCACCTAGTTATACTTATCTACGTACGGAAGTACGTACTTACTTGTACGTAGTTATGCAAGCATATGGCTCTGCTTGCGGGGGTTGAGCTTTGTCTTTGGTCCCGCCTCTCAACTGTCAATCAACTGGTGTACAGGTTCCCGAACATATTGGGCTCTTACCATACCTACATTTTAAACTGTGTATGGAGTCAGCCTCCATCACATCACTTCCTAGTGCATTCTTGCGGGGGGGGGGGGGGTCAAGCTCTGCTCTTTCGGCCCGCCTCTCAACTGTCAATCAACTGTTACTAGCTACTAACTAATTTTTTTTATTTTTTTCTCACACACACACACACACACACACACGTAATAGGTGAGTACACATACACAGTAGCTGAATGGACAGCGCGCAGGACTAATTCTGTGGCCCGGGTTCGATTCCCGGACCAGATAGAAACAAATGGGCAAAGTTTCTTCCACCCTGAATGCCCCTGTTACCTAGCAGTAAATAGGTACCTGGGAGTTAGTCAGCTGTTACGGAGCTGCTTCCTGGGGTTTGTGTGTGTGTGTGTGAGAGGGGGGGGGGGGAATTAGATAGTAGTTAGTAACAGTTGATAGACAGTTTGTGATAATACACACACACATTTTGTAATTCTAGCAATAAAACATTCGCCCCCGGGTGGGCTCGAACCACCAACCTTTCGGTTAACAGCCGAACGCGCTAACCAATTGTGCCACGGAGGCTTGGGATACTCTCGGCTTTCGCTGCATTAAGACTGGCGTCTGCACGCTTCGTTACGTCTGCAATCTGTCCCGACTCGTAAGGAGTCAGCTCAGACATGTCAGCGTTTGCTGATGACGCAAAGCTGACGAGGAACGTGAAAACAGATGATGACTGCAGAAAGTTGCAGGAGAACCTTGACAATCTCCAGGTGTGGGCTGACAAATGGCTGATGGTATCCAATCCCATCGTGAGTAAGGTAATGGAGATATGAAAGGAGACAGGAGACCAGATGGGGAATTCCTGTAGCTACGTCCCCCCCCCCCGCTCCATCATACGGGGAAGACAGCTATAGGAATCAGAAAGAGAGAATGATCTTGAAGTTGATATGTCACTCACACCGGAGGCACACACAAACAGGATAACATCGGCAGCATATGGGAAGCCGGCAAATATAAAAAAAAACATCGTTTAGGAACCTGAATCAGGACTCTTTCAAAGCAATCTACACAATACTTGTTGGACCAATACTGGAATACGCAGCACCAGCCTGGGATCCGCATTTTGTAAAGCATACATCCAAAATTGAAAAAGTACAGAAGTTTGCGACAATATTGGTGCCAGAGCTACGAGGGCTGAGCTACGAACATTGATAATGGAACTAAATCTCTCATTCCGTGAGGACAGAAGGAAGAGAGGGGATATGATCATGACATACAAGATACTGATGGGAATCGATAAGGTGGACAAGGATAGCCTCAATTGTTCTGTTTTCTCTCAGACAGATAAAACGGAACAAGAGAACACAAGTACAGGTGGAAGCTGGAAGCGCTAATGAGCCAAAGGGACGTAAGAAAGTACTCGTTCATTGTACGAGTAGTTAACAAGTGGAATGGTTGAAAAGAGGAAGTTGTCGAAGCCACCTCCATCCACAACTTTAAGGCCCGATTCGATAGTAAATTTGAAATTCATAGTAGTTAATTTGAAACGCAATAAGTACAAAGCTAGAAAGCGGGGCATATAGAGCTAGACGTCACTGTCTCGTTGGCACTGATAGGTAAATACCACCACCATCACCATATTACCACCACAACCACTATCACTACCACCACCACTAACGATACACCACCACTACTTGTGGTGATGGTAGACTATAAAAATACAAAAACTATAAAACTGTGGACAAAGACAAACTCTTTAGCACGTGAGGAACACGAACAAGGGGACACAGATGGACACTTAGTACCCAAATGAGCCACAGGGACGTTACAAAAAATATTTTCAGTGTCAGAGTAGTTAACAGATTGAATGCATTAGGCAGTGATGTGGTGGAGGCTGACACCATACACAATTTTAAATGTAGATATGATAGAGCCCAGTAGGCTCAGGAATCTGTACACCAGGTGATTGACAGTTGAGAGGCGGGACCAAAGAGCCAGAGCTCAACTCCCGCAAGCAGAGCCATATGCTTGCTCAGTTAGGTGAGTACTACCGCTGCACCACCACTACACTACCTCAGGATAATCCTTCTGTGCCGTAAAAATGTCAGAAGAAAGGCGTACCTTGTATTAGCATCGTGTACCATAACTCACCTCAATATACCGTTATTACCTGTACCCCGCTTTACCTTAACAGGGTACACTATAGTTACATGTACCCCACTGTACCATAACAGGGTACACTATAGTTACCTGTGTCCCACTGTACCATAACAGCTTACACTATAGTTACCTGTACCCCGCTGTACCATAACAGGGTTCACTATAGTTACATGTGACCCACTGTACCATAAGGTACACTATAGTTACATGTACCTCACTGTACCATAACATATCTTCACCGTAGTTACATGTATACCACTGTACCATAACATAACGACACCGTAGTTACATGTACCTCACTGTACCATAACATAACGTCACCGTAGTTACATGTACCCCACTGTACCATAACGACACCGTAGTTACATGTACCTCACTGTACCATAACATAACGACACCGTAGTTACATGTACCCCACTGTACCATAACATAACGACACCGTAGTTACATGTACCTCACTGTACCATAACATAACGACACCGTAGTTACATGTACCCCACTGTACCATAACGGCACTGTAGTTACTTGTACCTCACTGTACCATAACATAACGACACCGTAGTTACATGTACCTCACTGTACCATAACATAACGGCACCGTAGTTACATGTACCCCACTGTACCATAACATAACGGCACCGTAGTTACATGTACCCCACTGTACCATAACATAACGGCACAGTAGTTACTTGTACCTCACTGTACCATAACATAACAGCACAGTAGTTACATGTACCTCACTGTACCATAACATAACGGCACAGTAGTTACATGTACCTCACTGTACCATAACATAACGGCACAGTAGTTACATGTACCTCACTGTACCATACCATAACGGCACCGTAGTTACATGTACCTCACTGTACCATACCATAACGGCACCGTAGTTACATGTACCTCACTGTACCATAACTTAACGGCACCGTAGTTACATGTACCTCACTGTACCATACCATAACGGCACAGAAGTTACATGTACTCCACTGTACCATAACATAACGCACTTAGGCTGCCTAATGAAAACCAACTTTATGGTCATGAGACTTAAGGGTTGGGTTCTCGTGTTTTTTCTTAATTTGCTCCTGCAGAAGCTACAGGTGAGGCGGGCGGAAATGAATGAATTAATTAGAACAGGTAAACCGCTGGGAAGGTACACTAATGCTCACTACCTCTTGTGTGTCACTTATGTCTGGTTTACCCTACACCACCACCACCACGTCCTCCTACACCACCACGTCCTCCTACACCACCACGTCCTCCTACACCACCACCTCCTCCTACACCACCACGTCCTCCTACACCACCACCACCACGTCCTCCTACACCACCACCACCACCACGACTACTACACCACCACCACCACCACGTCCTACACCACCACCACGTCCTCCTACACCACCACCACGACCTCCTACACCACCACCTCCACCACCACCACGTCCTCCTACACCACCACCACCACCTCCTACACCACCACAACCACCACCACCACCACCACAACACCACCACCCACCACCACGTCCTCCTACACCACCACACGTCCTCCACACCACCACGTCCTCCTACACCACCACCACCACCCTCGACACCACCACCACCACCACCACCTACACCACCACCACCACCACCACCACCTACACCACCACCACCACGTCCTCCTACACCACCACCACCACGTCCTCAACACCACCACCACCACCACGACCTACACCACCACCACCACCACGTCCTCCTACACCACCACCACCACCACCACCTCCTACACCACCACCACCACCACGTCCTCCTACACCACCACCACGTCCTCCTCCACCACCACCACCACGTCCTCCTACACCACCACCACCACGTCCTCCTACACCACCACCACGTTCTCCTACACCACCACCACCACCACGTCCTCCTACACCACCACCACCACCACGTTCTCCTACACCACCACCACGTCCTCCTACACCACCACCACCACCACGTCCTCCTACACCACCACCACCACCACCACGACCACCACCACCACCACGACCTCCTACACCACCACCACCACCACTACACCACACCACCACGACCACCACGACTACACCACCACCACCACCACCACGTCCTCCTACACCACCACCACCACGTCCTCCTACACCACCACCACCACCACGTCCTCCTACACCACCACCACCACCACGTCCTCCTACACCACCACCACCACGTCCTCCTACACCACCACCACCACCACGACCTCCTACACCACCACCACCACCTACACCACCACCACACCACCACCACCACCACCTACACCACCACCACCTCCACGACTACACCACCACCACCACCACCTTCTACACCACCACCACCTCCTACACCACCACCACCTCCTACAACACACCACCACCACCTACACCACCACCACCTTCTACACCACCACCACCACCTACCACCACCACCACCACCTACACCACCACCACCTACACCACCACCTACACCACCACCTACACCACCACCACGACTACAACACCACCACCACCTACACCACCACCACCACCACCTACACCACCACCACCTACACCACCACCACCTTCACCACCACCACCTACACCACCACCACCACCTACACCACCACCACCTACCTACACCACCACCACCTACACCACCACCACCTACACCACCACCACCTACACCACCACCACCACCACCACCACAACACCACCACCACCACCACCACCACAACACCACCACCACCACCTACACCACCACCACCACCACACCACCACCACCACCACCACCACCACGACTACAACACCACCACCACCTCCACTACACCACCACCACCACCACCACCACCTACACCACCACCACCACCACCACCACTACACCACCACCACCACACCACGACCACCTACACCACCACCACTACACCACCACCACCACCACCACCACGACTACAACACCACCTACACCACCACGACTACCTACACCACCACCACCACCACACTACAACACCACCACCTACACCACCACCACCACCACCACCACCACCTACACCACCACCACCACCACCACCTACCACCACCACCACCACCACGACCACCACCACCACCACCACCTACAACACCACCACTACACCACCACCACGACTACAACACCACCACCACCACCTACACCACCACCACCACCACCTACACCATCTACACCACCACCTTCTACACCACCACCACCTACACCACCACCACCACCACCACCATCTACACCACCACCTTCTACACCACCACCACCTACACCACCACCATCTACACCACCACCACCACCACCACCACCTCCACGACTACACCACCACCACCACCACCACCACTCTACACCACCACCACCACCACGACTACAACACCACCACCACCACCACCAACTACACCACCACCACCACCTACACCACCACCACCACCACCACGACTACAACACCACCACCACCACCACCACTACACCACCCACCACCTCCACCACTACACACCACCTACCACCACCACCACAACACACACCACCACCACCACGACCACCACCACCACCACCACCACGACTACAACACCACCACCACCTACGACTACCACACCACCACCACCACCACTACTACCACCCACCACCACCTACCACCACCACCTACACCACCACCACCACCACCACCATCTACACCACCACCTTCACCACCACCACCACAACACCACCACCACCACCACCTACACCACCACCACCACCACGACTACAACACCACCACCACCTCACACCACCACCTACACCACCACCACCACGACTACCACCACCACCACACCACCACCACCTACCACCACCACCACCTACACCACCACCACCACCACCTACACCACCACCACCACAAGCAAGAAACTGCTCACTGTGTCGTCGTAAACCTTTTGGCCGATCCCAGCACACCTTACACCCTCAGTGGTCCTCTACATTATGTGGTCCTCTACATTATGTGGTCCCGTACACACTCGGCGGTCCTGTACACTGTGGTCTTGTACACTTGGTGGTCCTGTACACTGTGGTCTTGTACACTTGGTGGTCCTGTACACTGTGGTCCAAAACTCTTGCAGAGGTCCTATACATTCAGTGGTCCTAAACACTAGCGTGGTCCTAAACAATCGTGGTGGACCTATACACGCGGTGGTTCTATACTCTCTTTGGTCCTATACACTCTCTATGGTCAACCCATCCCCCTGTTTAGAGAGTACTTTTTGTAACTATGTGGACCGTCCTATATACATAGACGTAATGGCCAATTTGATAATAGAATTTAATACTATTCACTTTACAGAGGCCGAAAAAAACAAGCTAAAAACCAAACTTAAACATTCCTAGGCCTCGTGTAGCACATATATGAACTATATGATGCCTCAGCGTGTGTTAGGCCGAGGAAGGTTAGGTTACGTTTTCTTTGCAACATCAAAAAAACTTGTACAGTTTGGGCCAACTCCAATAGGTCTTCTACTTTCTAATTTCCTTTTACGTCAATACATGTATGATCCTCATCGTAACTATAGGTGCTTCCTAAACACGGTGGTCCTATACGCTCGCTGGGGGTCCTATACGCTCGCTGGGGGTCCTATACGCTCGCTGGGGGTCCTATACGCTCGCTGGGAGTCCTATACGCTCGCTGGGGGTCCTATACGCTCGCTGGGGGTCCTATACGCTCGCTGGGGGTCCTATACGCTCGCTGGGGGTCCTATACGCTCGCTGGGGGTCCTATACGCTCGCTGGGGGTCCTATACGCTCGCTGGGGGTCCTATACGCTCGCTGGGGGTCCTATACGCTCGCTGGGGGTCCTAATCGCTCGCTGGGGGTCCTAATCGCTCGCAGTGGTCCTAATCGCTCGCAGTGGTCCTAATCACTCGCAGTGGTCCTAATCACTAGCAGTGGTCCTAATCACTAGCAGTGGTCCTAATCACTAGCAGTGGTCGAATAATGGACATACAGCTGGGGGGTAATCAATAATCATTAACCAGCTGTCATCAAAGCCAGTGTCATCAACAATTGAGTCATCAAAGCCTGTGTCATCAACAATTGAGTCATCAAAGCCTGTGTCATCAACAATTGAGTCATCAACCACTGAGTCATCAACAATTGAGTCACCAACCACTGAGTCATCAACAATTGAGTCACCAACCACTGAGTCATCAACAATTGAGTCACCAACCACTGAGTCATCAACAATTGAGTCACCAACCACTGAGTCATCAACAATTGAGTCACCAACCACTGAGTCATCAACAATTGAGTCACCAACCACCGAGTCATCAACAATTGAGTCACCAACCACCGAGTCATCAACAATTGAGTCACCAACCACTGAGTCATCAACAATTGAGTCACCAACCACCGAGTCATCAACAATTGAGTCACCAACCACTGAGTCATCAACAATTGAGTCACCACCACTGAGTCATCAACAATTGAGTCACCAACCACTGAGTCATCAACAATTGAGTCACCAACCACTGAGTCATCAACAATTGAGTCACCAACCACCGAGTCATCAACAATTGAGTCACCAACCACTGAGTCATCAACAATTGAGTCACCAACCACTGAGTCATCAACAATTGAGTCACCAACCACTGAGTCATCAACAATTGAGTCACCAACCACTGAGTCATCAACAATTGAGTCACCAACCACTGAGTCACCAACAATTGAGTCACCAACCACTGAGTCACCAACCAACAACTATCAACACCAGAGTCATCACCAAATGAATCAACACTTGTCATCAGGGCCAGAGTCCTAATGTTAGGAACCCACATTCATTAGAGTTACTTGTTATTTGTGGCTAATTCTTCTTTAATGAGTTATTTTTTTAAGATTCACGAACACTCTCCTATTTATTAATGAATTTGTTCCCTTAAGGTAATTACTG
>NW_025555560.1:5000-10604 GCF_020424385.1 Procambarus clarkii | reverse complement strand
TAACGAAGGAGGAGACCAGCAGTAAAGGGACCTCGTCTTGGAGAGTTGCGAAAGACAGGGCCTTAAGAAGACTTTGATAAAGCCGCCTTCAAACGCCATAGCAACTTCAATTCATTTGACGTTTTGGAGGACGAGTGCTGTGGAGAGACTGTGGATCGCGCAAAAGGAAAGCAACGAAGAGAAAGGAAGCGCAGGCCCCTCAGAAAGTGAAGGAAGTACCTAAGCAAACATTAGTTGTGGGAGATTCCCAGATAAGGTATTTGGATAGAACGTTTTGTGCTAGAGATAGGGGGGAACAGGTTAAGGGTTTGCTATCCCGGAGCTGGCATTGGTGATATTATAAACAACATGAATGATATTATGGCTGGTAATGGGAACAATCCCATTATTTGCATTAGCGTGGGAGGAAATGATGTTGGTCGAGTCAGGAGTGAGGAACTGATTCAGAGGTATAAAACAGCCATAGAGTTAGTTAGGAGCAAGGGAGGAATCCCGATCATATGTGGCATTCTTCCAAGAATGGGAGTGGGAAATGAATGGATATCGAGGGCACTTGGTGTCAATTGCCGGCTGGAAAGATATTGCAAATCAAATGCAATATCTTTCATAGACAACTGGGAACACTTCTATGGAAGAAATGAAATGTATGCTCGTGATGGGGTGCATCTATCGAGAGCTGGGGTTGTTGCTGTTGCGAACTCGCTAGAAGAAGTGGTTAGAGGTGTTTGTTTGGGTTTAAACTGTTAGTAGATAGAGGTATGGGAATTGTTTGGAGGAAGGGGTAATAAAGTATGTGTTTGTGGGAGAAAGGAATGGCAAAACGATCAGGGAAAGAGAAGGTCCGCAAAATAACATTCACTTAGGGTATAGTACACTAACAGTAGAAGTCTAAGAAATAAAATTAACGAATTAAATGCTCTTGTCTGCACAGAAAAAATAGATATTATTTGCACTTACCGAAACGTGGATGAATGTAGAAAATAGAGAACTATTAGCTGAATATCAAAATATATGGATTTAAAACTATTTCACACAGATAGATATATTAGACGAGGAGGTGGAGTAGCCATATATGTTAGGGACAATTTGAAATGTAGTCTCAAAGAGGGGGAATCAAAAACAGAGCCACACACAGAAAACTATTGGGATTGAATTAAACGAAAAAGTAATAATATTATAATAGAAGTAATATAATAGGCCACCAAATTTAGACAGAATGGAAGCAAAGCATCTATGGGATGAAATATCTAGAGCATCTAGATCTAACAGTATTTATGTCAGGGTGTGACTTTAATTTTAGCGGAAAACACTGGTTGAACAAAACAGGGAATAGTGAAGCAGAAGATTTTCTAGAATTAATTGACGATTGCTTTCTTACGCAACACCTTACGGAACCAACACGGGAAAAATAATATTTTAGATTTAGTGTTAACTAACAGGGAAACGCAAATTAATGACATCGCAATAGGGAGTGAGCTAGGGAGCAGTGATCACAAAGAAATCAGATTTGAGCATAGAATGGAATAGACCAGTAGGAGAAAATTCTGTTAAAGTGCCAGATTTTCGAAAAGCTGATTTTAATAGCCTAAGAAAATTTTGGGGTCAAATTGATTGGAAAGTCTTGGGTATGGGTGTGTGGGCCCGGTCTTGGAGCGAGACCTGAACCAGCGTTAGGGTGACTTAAATGGGGATTTCGATGTGGATTCAATATATAATTATTTACGAATATTCTAAACAAAGCACAGGAAACGTAGTATACCATACAAATTGAATAGATCGTTATACTAATGACTCCAAAGTGGATAACCAAAGAATTTGAAGAACCTTATAGGTAAAAAGAGAACTTGGTACAAAAGGATTAAAAATGGGGAGGTCACTTTAGAACAGGAATTCGTACAACTGGTTAGAAATGTTAAAAAGAGATAAGGAAAGCAAAAAGAAACTATGAAGTTCGCATAGCAGGGCAAGCAAAGACAAATCCTAAAGGGTTTTTTTTCAGTTATATCGTACTAAGACTAGGGAAAGGATAGGTCCATTAAAAACTGAGACAGGTCAAATAACAGATAGTGATGAAGAGATGAGTAAGTATTTTTTAATAAATATTTTGTATCTGTATTTACTAAAGAGGAACTTAACAATATGCCTCAGCCGAACAAGTCTATGTGGGTGGGGACGAGGACAGGTTGACGAGTTTAGTTAGTTAGTTACCAGGGAGGATGTTCTTAAACAAATAGTAAAACTCAAACCAAACAAATCCCCAGGGCCGGATGAAGTGTTTGCTAGGGTGCTTAAAGAATGCAAAGAGGAGCTTTGTGGACCCACTGTCAACCATATTTAATAAATCAATAGAGTACAGGGCAGAGTGCCAGAGTTTTGGAAAGTTGCTAATGTGATACCAGTTTTTAAGAAAGGAGATAGATCACTTGCGTCTAAACTATCGACCAAATCCTAACGTCTATTGTGGGAAAGTACTCGAATCTATAATAGCAAATAAAATTCGTTCTTCATCTTGAAAAACATTAAATAATAATTGAGTCGCAACATGGTTTATTAATGGCCGTTCATGTTTAACAAATTTGTTATCTTTTATTCTAGCATTGTTGAGGCAGTTGATAGTGGTAAGGATTTGCGATGTTGTATACCTTGACTTTAGCAAAGCTTTTTGATACAGTGCCACATGAAAGACTGATTAAAAAAATAGAGTCTCATGGTATTGGGGGGTGCTATATTAAGCTGGTTAGGGCATGGCTATACCAAAGGAAACAGAGAGTTAGTATAAATGGAATCAAGACAGAGTGGGAAAATGTTGTAAGTGGAGTGCCTCAAGGCTCTGTCCTGGGACCTCTGTTGTTTATAATATATATAAATGATTTAGATTCAGGTTTGAGTAGCAACATTTGCAAATTTGCCGATGATACGAAAATCGTAGGGAAATTAATTCGGAGGAGGACTCACTATCACTTCAAGTTGATCTAGATAGGGTTTTGAAATGGTCAAAGGATTGGCAGATGCAGTTTAATGCTGATAAATGTAAAGTTCTGAGGTTAGGTAATGATGATAGAGTTACAAGATACGAGCTAGATGGTGTTGTGATTGCGAAGTCGGATTGCGAAAGGGATCTGGGAGTTATGATTAGTAAGAATTTAAAACAAAAGGATCAATGCATAAATGTTCGTAATAAGGCAAATCGGACACTTGGATTTATTAATCGCAGCGTTAGTAACAAGACACCTGGTGTGGTTCTCAAGCTATATCTTGCTCTAGTTAGGCCCCATTTAGATTATGCAGTTCAGTTTTGGTCGCCATATTATAGAATGGATATAAATTCACTTGAACGTGTCCAGCGTATTATAAGAACATAAGAACAAAGGTAACTGCAGAAGGCCTATTGGCCCATACGAGGCAGCTCCTATCTATAACCACCCAATCCCACTCATATACTTGTCCAACCCGCGCTTGAAACAATTGAGGGACCCCACCTCCACCACGTTACACGGCAATTGGTTCCACAAATCAGCAACCCTGTTACTGAACCAGTATTTACCCAAGTCTTTCCTAAATCTAAACTTATCCAATTTATACCCATTGTTGAGGAGACCAGTGTTAACGAGACCTCATCGTGGAGAGTAGTGAAAGACAGGGGTCTTATGAAGACCTTGACAAGGCCGCCTACAGACGCCCTAAGGACGGCAAATTAATTTGCCGTGTTGAAGGACGAGTGCTGTAGTGCGCCTGCAGCGAGGAACGGCAAAGCATCGAGGAGCGCAGGCCCCTCAGGCTGCTCAGAAAGTTAAGGCGGTACCGAAGCGAATTTTGGTTGTGGGAGATTCCCAGGTGAGGTATTTAGACAGAACGTTTTGTGCCAGAGATAGGGGAAACAGATTAAGGGTTTGCTATCCGGGAGCTGGAATTGGTGATATTGTTGAAAACATGAATGATATTATGACGGGAAATGGGAACAAACCCATTATTTGTATTAGTGCAGGGGGTAATGATGTTGGGCGAGTTAGGAGTGAGGAACTAATACAGAGATTTAGGACAGCCATTGAATTAGTTAGGAGCAAGGGAGGAATCCCGATCACATGTGGCATTCTTCCAAGAAAGGGAGGGGAGTGGAAATAAATGGATGTCGAGGGCACTTTGTGTCAATTGCGGCTGGAAAGATATTGCAAATCAAATGCAATATCTTTCATAGACAACTGGGAACGCTTCTATGGAAGAAATGAAATGTATGCTCGTGATAAGGTGCATCTGTCGAATGCTGGGGTTGTTGCTGTTGCGAACTCGTTGGAACCAGTGGTTAGAGGCGTTTGTTTGGGTTTAAACTTAGTAGATAGTGGTATGGGAATTGATTTGGAGGAAGGAGGTAATAAAAGTATGTGTTCGTGGGAGAAAAGAATTGGCAAAATTATCAGGGAAAGAAAAGGGCCTCAAAATAACAATTCACTTAGGATATATTACACTAATAGTAAAAGTCTAAAAAATAAAATTAATGAATTAAATGCTCTTGTCTGCACAGAAAAAAATAGATATTATTGCTTAGATAATAGATATATAGATAATCGATATTATTGATTTTCGAAAAAGCTCACAAAAACGGGGATGAATGTAAAAAATAGAGAACTATTAGCTGAATATCAGATAAATGGATTTAAACTATTTCACACAGATATATTAGACGAGGAGGGGGAGTAGCCATATATGTTGGGGACAATTTGAAATGTAGTCTCAAAGAGGGAATCAAAACTGAGCCACACACAGAAACTATTTGGATAGAATTATACGAAAAAGCAAATAATATTATAATAGGAGTTATATATAGGCCACCAAATTTAGACAATGGAAGCAAAGCATCAATGGGATGAAATATCTCGGGCATCTAGATCTAACAGTATTTACGTCATGGGTGACTAATTTTTGTGGAATAAACTGGTTGAACACAAAACGGGAATAGTGAAGCAGAAGATTTTCTAAAATTAATGACGATTGCTTTCTTACGGAAACACATTAAGGACCCAACGCGGGAAAATAATATTTTAGATTTAGTGTTAACAGGGAAACACAAATTAATGACATCGAAATAGGGAGTGAGCTAGGAAACAGTGATCACAAAGAAATCAGATTTAGCATAGAATGGAATAGACCTGTAGGAGAAAATTCTCTTAAAGTGCCAGATTTTCGAAAAAAGATGATTTTAATAGCCTAAGAAATTTGTTGGGTCAAATAGATTGGAAAGTCTTGGGTATGGGGTGTGGGCCGGTCTTGGAGCGAGACATGAACCCAGCGACAGGTGAAGTAAAAGGGGATTTCGATGTGGATTTAATATACAACTTATTAAGAATATTCTAACAAAGCACAGGAACGTAGTACACCATACCAATTGAATAGATCGAATACCAATGACCCAATGGATAACAAAGAATGTGAAGAAACTTATAGGTAAAAAGAGAGCTTGGTACAAAAGGATTAAAAACGGGGAGGTCACTTTAGAACAGGAATTCGTACAACTGGTTAGAAATGTTAAAAAAGAGACAAGGAAAGCAAAAAGAAACTATGAAGTTCGCATAGCAGGGCAAGCAAAGACAAATCCTAAAGGGTTTTTTC
>NW_025555560.1:0-2500 GCF_020424385.1 Procambarus clarkii | reverse complement strand
CATGTATATGATGGGATTGGGTGGTTATAAATAGGAGCTGCCTCGTATGGGCCAACAGGCCTTCTGCAGTTGCCTTTGTTCTTATGTTCTAATGTTCTTCTTAAAAACTGGTATCACATTAGCAACTTTCCAAAACTCTGGCACTGCCTAAACTAGTGATTTATTAAATATGGTTGACGTGGGTCACAAAGCTCCTCTTTGCATTCTTTAAGCACCCTGGCAAACACTTCATCCGGCCCTGGGGATTTGTTAGGTTTGAGTTTTACTATTTGTTTAAGAACATCCTCCTGGTAACTGCAAAACTCGTCAACCTGTCCTCGTCCCCACCCACAGACTTGTTCGGCTGAAGGCATATTGTTAAGTTCCTCTTTAGTAAATACAGATACAAAATATTTATTAAAAATACTACTCGTCTCTTCATCACTATCTGTTATTTGACCTGTTTCAGTTTTTAATGGACCTATCCTTTCCCTAGTCTTAGTACGATATAACTGAAAAAACCCTTTAGGATTTGTCTTTGCTTGCCCTGCTATGCGAACTTCATAGTTTCCTTTTTGCTTCCTTATCTCTTTTTTAACATTTCTAACCAGTTGTACGAATTCCTGTTCTAAAGTGACCTCCCCATTTTTAATCCTTTTGTACCAAGCTCTCTTTTTACCTATAAAGTTCTTCAAATTCTTTGTTATCCACTTTGGGTCATTAGTATTAGATCTATTCAATTTGTATGGTATACTACGTTCCTGTGCTTTGTTTAGATATTCTTAAATAAGTTATATATTGAATCCACATCAAAATCCCCATTTACGTCTCCTATCGCTGGGTTCATGTCTCGCACCAAGACCGGCCCCCACCCCATACACAAGACTTTCCAATCAATTTGACCCAAAAAATTTCTAAGGCTATTAAAATCAGCTTTTCGAAAATCTGGCACTAACAGAATTTCTCCTACAGGTCTATTCCATTCTATGCTAAATCTGATTTCTTTGTGATCACTGTTCCCTAGCTCACTCCCTATTTCGATGTCATAATTTGTGTTTCCCTGTTAGTTAACACTAAATCTAAAATAATATTTTCCTGTGTTGGTTCCTTAATGTGTTGCGTAAGAAAGCAATCGTCAATTAATTCTAGAAAATCTTCTGCTTCACTATTCCCCGTTTTGTTCAACCAGTTAATTCCACTAAAATTAAAGTCACCCATGATGTAAATACTGTTAGATCTAGATGCCCGAGATATTTCATCCCATAGATGCTTTGCTTCCATTCTATCTAAATTTGGTAGCCTATATATAACTCCTATTATAATATTTGCTTTTTCGTTTAATTCTATCCAAATAGTTTGTGTGTGGCTCAGTTTTGATTCCCTCTTGAGACTACATTTCAAATTGTCCCTAACATATATGGCTACTCCCCCTCCTCGTCTAATATATCTGTGTGAAATAGTTTAAATCCATTTATCTGATATTCAGCTAATAGTTCTCTATTTTCTACATTCATCCACGTTTCGGTAAGTGCAATAATATCTATTTTTTCTGTGCAGACAAGAGCACTTATTTCGTTAATTTTATTTCTTAGACTTCTACTGTCAGTGTAATATACCTTAAGTGAATTGTTATTTTGAGGCCCTTCTCTTTCCCTGATCATTTGCCAATTCCTTTCTCCCACAAACACGTACTCTTCATTATCTCCTTCTCCAACTCAATTTCCATACCTCTATCAGCTAAGAGTTTAAAACCCAAACACCTCTAACCACTTCTTCCAACGAGTTCGCAACAGCAACAACCCCAGCTCTCGATAGATGCACCCCATCACGAGCATACATTTCATTTCGGATTGCGAAAGGGATCTGGGAGTTATGATTAGTAAGAATTAAAACAAAAGGATCAATGCATAAATGTTCGTAATAAGGCAAATCGGACACTTGGATTTATTAATCGCAGCGTTAGTAACAAGACACCTGGTGTGGTTCTCAAGCTATATCTTGCTCTAGTTAGGCCCCATTTAGATTGTGCAGTTCAGTTTTGGTCGCCATATTATAGAATGGATATAAATTCACTTGAACGTGTCCAGCGTAGATGGACTAAGTTAATTCCCAAATTAGAAATCTTTCATATGAAGAAAGATTAACAAAGCTTAAGTTGCATTCACTGGAAAGGCGAAGAGTTAGGGGTGACATGATAGAGGTTTACAAGTGGATGAATGGACATAACCGGGGGATATTAATAGGGTATTAAAAGTATCAACACAGGACAGAACACGAAACAATGGATATAAATTGGATAAGTTTAGATTTAGGAAAGACTTGGGTAAATACTGGTTCAGTAACAGGGTTGTTGATTTGTGGAACCAATTGCCGCGTAACATTGTGGAGGTGGGGTCCCTCGATTGTTTCAAGCACGGGTTGGACAAGTATATGAGTGGGATTGGGTGGTTATAGAATAGGAGCTGCCTCGTATGGGCCAATAGGCCTTCTGCAGTTACCTTTGTTCTTATGTTCTTATGTT
>NW_025555558.1:0-23140 GCF_020424385.1 Procambarus clarkii | reverse complement strand
TCACAGGGCTGCCAACATACAGGGCGTCAGCGTCACAGGGCTGCCAACATACAGCGTCACAGGGCTGCCAACATACAGCGTCACAGGGCTACCAACATACAGATCACAGGGCTACCAATATACAGATCACAGGGCTGCCAACATACAGCGTCACAGGGCTAACAACATACAGCGTCACAGGGCTGCCAACATACAGCGTCACAGGGCTGCCAACATACAGCGTCACAGGGCTACCAACATACAGATCACAGGGCTACCAACATACAGCGTCACAGGGCTGCCAACATACAGCGTCACAGGGCTACCAACATACAGATCACAGGGCTGCCAACATACAGATCACAGGGCTGCCAACATACAGCGTCACAGGGCTGCCAACATACAGCGTCACAGGGCTACCAACATACAGCGTCACAGGGCTACCAGCATCACAGAGCTGCCAACATACAGCGTCACAGGGCTGCCAACATACAGCGTCACAGGGCTACCAACATACAGATCACAGGGCTGCCAACATACAGCGTCACAGGGCTGCCAACATACAGATCACAGGGCTAACAACATACAGCGTCACAGGGCTGCCAACATACAGATCACAGGGCTATCAACATACAGATCACAGGGCTACCAACATACAGATCACAGGGCTACCAACATACAGATCACAGGGCTGCCAACATACAGATCACAGGGCTACCAACACACAGCGTCTCTGACCTACCAACATTGTCACAATAGTTCAGATATAAGTCAATTTTTGAAAGTGAAATCAATTCGTATAACATTCCCATCGAAGTCTGGTGATTTTAATTATATTTTCCAGGCGATTGTCACACTAGCTGGTCGAGTGCCTTTTGATTTTCTTTTGCCAACTGAACTGGACGGTAGAGCGACGGACCAGCTTCCTGCCAGTCGGTGTTCAATCCCCGATCGTTCAAATGGTTGGGCACCATTCCTTCCCTCTGTTCTATTACAAATCCTTATATCCCTCCCTAGTGGTATATTGTCGCAACGGCTTAGCGCTCTCTCCTGATTACCTTACGTTTCTCAACTACTATCGCTAAGTAGAAAACATTTTCCAAGAGATAATCTCCGACGTACACTAAGACTTCTGGGAGTTATCAGTCATATTAGCTCCTTGTTGTGTTCTTTGGTCTTGTCTGGGTCTGTGTGTGTGTGTCTGTCTGTGTGTCTGTCTGTGTGTCTGTGTCTGTGTGTCTGGGTCTGTGTGTGTGTGTGTGTGTCTCTGTCTGTGTGTCTGTGTCTGTGTGTCTGGGTCTGTGTGTGTGTGTGTGTGTCTCTGTCTGTGTGTCTGTCTGTGTGTCTGTGTGTCTGTGTCTGTGTGTGTACTCACCTATTTGTACTTGCAGGATCGAACATTGGCTCTTGGATCCCGCCTTTCCAGCCATCGGTTGTTTACAGCAATGACTCCTGTCCCATTTCCCTATCATACTTAATTTTAAAAGTATGAATAGAGTTTGCTTCCACAACCTGTTCCTTAAGTGCATTCCATTTTTCCACTACTCTCACGCTAAAAGAAAACTTCCTAACATCTCTGACTCATGTGACTTTCTAGCTTCCCCCCATGTCCCCTCGTTCTGCTAGTATTCCGTGTGAACATTTCGTCTATTTCCATTCTGTCAATCCCCCTGAGTATTTTATATGTTCCTATCATATCCCCCTCTCCCTTCTTTTTTCTAGTGTCGTCAGGTTCAGTTCCTTCAGGCGCTCTTCATACCCCATCCCTCGTAACGCTGGGACAAGCCTCGTCGCAAACTTCTGAATCTTTTCCAGTTGCCTCGTGTGTTTCTTCAGGTGGGGACTCCATGATGGCGCGGCATACTCTAAGACTGGTCTCACGTAGGCAATGTAAAGCGCCCTAAATGCCTCCTTGCTTGGGTTTCTGAATGATGTTCTAACTTTTGCCAGTGTAGAGTACGCTGCTGTCTATAACCCATTTATATGTGCCTCAGGAGATAGATTAGGTGTTAAGTCTATTCCCAGGTCTCTTTCTCGAATCGTCACAGGTAGGCAGTTTCCCATCATTGTGTACTGTCCCTTTGGTCTCCTATCACCTAATCCCATTTCCATAACACACAGAAATCACAATAGCGTGATGCATCAAATGAACAAATCCACAAGGGTAGTGACGAGGATTCGAACCTACGAAGTAAGGGCGAAGAGGTAAAACGGCCTATTGACATAGCTCGAGTGCATGGGGGAGTTGTGTAAAACCCTGGTTTGTGTCTCGGAGAGGCTGCAGGATCCATGTAAGTTCAGTAGAACTTCTGGTTTTAACTCTTTGACCATGTCGTAGCTCAGTCGATTAAGGCCGCGTCTGGGATGCTCTCGGACATAGGTTCGAATCCTCGTCACGGCCCTTGTGGATTTGCCCATTTCCATAACATTACTTTTGCTCGTGTTGAACTCCAGTAGCCATTTCCCTGACCATCTCTGCAACCTGTTCAAGTTCTCTTGGATAATCCTACAATCCTCATCTGTCACAACGCTTCTCAATAATTTTGTGTCACCCGCAAACATCGACATGTAGGATTCTACTCCTGTAAACATGTCATTTACGTATATTAGAAACAGAACTGGTTCCAGCACCGATCCTTGAGGTACTCTACTCGTTACTGTTCGCCAGTCCGACTTCTCGCTCCTTACCGTAACTCTCTGGCTCCTTCCTGTTAGGTAGCTCCTTATCCACGCTAGGACCTTTCCGCTTACTCCTGCCTGCCTCTCAAGTTTGAATAGCAGCCTCATGTGCGAAATTGTATCAGAGGCTTTTTGGCAGTCCAGAAATATGCGGTCTGCCCATCCTTCCCTATCCTGCCTTATTCTCGTTATTTTATCATAAAATTCCAAAAGGTTTGTTAGGCATGATTTTCCTTTCCAGAACCCATGTTGATGTCTGTTTACAAACATAATGCTCTTCAGGTGTGTAACAAGTCTTAGCCTAATTATTATTTCAAGTATTTTGCAGAGGATGCTTGTCAATAATACGGGTCTGTAGTTAAGTGCCTCCTCCCTATCCTCTTTCTTGAAGATTGGTACCACATTTTCCTCCTTCCAGCAACTGGGCAATTCTCCCGACCTAAGTGACTCATTAAAGAACCTTGCCAGAGGCACGCTGAGGGCCTGCACTGCCTCTTTTAGTATCCACGGTGATACTTTGTCTGGTCCAACTGCTTTAGTTGCATCCAGAGTTGTCAACTGTTTCATTACCTCCTCAGCTGTCACCTCTATATCTGATAGTCTTTCATCTAGGGTAATCTCTTCTAACAATGGGAGCTGCTCAGGCTCGGTTGTGAACACTCCATGGAAATTTTCATTCAGTACCTCACAGATTTCCTTGTCGCTTTCAGTATATGCCCCTTCTGTCTTCCTTAGTCTTGTCACTTGGTCGTTCACCGACATTCTTCTTCTTATATGGCTGCGTAGTAATTTAGGTTGCTTTTTCGCTTTGATCGCAATACCATTCTCATAATTTATTTCCGATGCTCTTACGTTAATGTAATCGTTCCTAGCTCTGTTGCAACTGATCCTGTTGTCCTCTGTCCTTTGTCTTCTGTACTTCCTCCACTCCCACCTGCTTCTCATTTTTGCTTCCTGACACTGTCTATTAAACCATGGGTTATTATATTCCCTCTTACTTTTTTCCTTTACTGTTGGAATAACTCTCTCTTCAGCCTCCTGGCATTTCCGTATGACCAGGTCCATCATATCTTGGACTGTTTTCCCCTCTAATTTCTTCCTCCCACTGCACTTCCCCCAGATAGTCCCTTATCCTCCTGTAGTCCCCTTTCCTGTAATCAACTCTCCTTTCCCAGACCTCTTGTCCCTTGGTCACAATTTTAAGTTCCATCATGCGGTCAGAGACTAGGACACAATAGTCACTGGCTCTTAGTGGTATTTCATGTTCCATTTTCATGTGTCTGGGTGTGTCTGTGTCTGCGTGACGGTGTCTGCGTGTGTGTCTGCGTGTGCGTGTCTGCGTGTGCGTGTCTGCGTGAGTGTGTCTGCGTGAGTGTGTCTGCGTGACTGTGTGGTACAACCCACAACTTTAGAAGTGAATGGAGGGCAGGTGTGCGAGGGTCGGAGTCTTGTATTATTATACCTCATTATGTTAAGTTATGACTCGTGTCTGTCACCCTCCGCCACCCTCCCTCCCTCCCTCCTGCGGCACTTCCCTCCCTCCCTCCTGCGGCACTACCCTCCCTCCCTCCTGCGGCACTACCCTCCCTCCCTCCTGCGGCACTTCCCTCCCTCCCTCCTGCGGCACTACCCTCCCTCCCTCCTGCGGCACTTCCCTCCCTCCCTCCTGCGGCACTACCCTCCCTCCCTCCTGCGGCACTACCCTCCCTCCCTCCTGCGGCACTTCCCTCCCTCCCTCCTGCGGCACTACCCTCCCTTCCTCCTGCGGCACTACCCTCCCTCCCTCCTGCGGCACTACCCTCCCTCCCTCCTGCGGCACTTCCCTCCCTCCCTCCTGTGGCACTACCCTCCCTCCCTCCTGCGGCACTACCCTCCCTCCCTCCCTCCTGTGGCACTACCCTCCCTCCCTCCCTCCTGTGGCACTACCCTCCCTCCCTCCCTCCTGTGGCACTACCCTCCCTCCCTCCCTCCCTCCTGTGGCACTACCCTCCCTCTGCGGCACTACTCTCCCTCCCTCCTGCGGCACTACCCACCCTCCCTCCCTCCTGTGGCACTACCCTCCTTACGTGTTGTGACAGAAGGGAGGGAGGGTGAGTGTGGTGAGGAAGGATTGTGAGAAGAAAAATTCGTGAAAAGGAGCAAGAAAGGAAGCAAGACAAACACTCATTTTCCCAGATTCACCACACACACACACACACACACACACACACACACACACACACACACACACACACACACACACACACACACACACACACACACACACACACACACACCTCCCTCTCTGCCCACACACACACCTCACCCGCTCTCTCCCTCACCCGCTCTCTCCCTCACCCGCTCTCTCCCTCACCCACTCTCTCCCTCTCCTCTCTCTCCCTCCCGCCTCTCTCTCCATCTCCTCCCCCCCCCTCCCCTTCTACTTTCTTCTCACTTCAGTGGAAGGGTCGGATCCCCCCCACCCACCCATTTATCTCTCCCTTTATCACTCCCTTTCTCTCTCTCTCTTTCTCTCTCTCTTCCTCTCTCTCTCTCTCTCTCTCTCCCTCCCCCATCCCAACAGGGTCAAGCATGGCAGCCAGAGGTCCCAGGGGAACAGGAAAGAGCCAAGGTGACGAGATGAAGGAAATGTTCGCCCAGTTTCTGGAGGACATCAAGAGTGAGATGCAAGAAATGATGCAGGAAATGAAGAACGAAATAAGCAACCTGAAAAGAGAGCTGACAGCAGCAAAGGAGGAGATTAGAGCCCTCAAAGAAAATGGTATCGAGGCTGAGAATCAGAAAACCACCCAGGGAGAAGGTGGTAATAGTTTTCTGGATGAGAATGCCACAATAAAAGCAACATTTGCGGAAATACTAAAAAAGAATAACTCTGAAGTAATGACTGCAGTGATGGAGGTGGCCATGAAAGCAGCCACCTCGCAGGAGGCGGCACGCTCCACTAGCCAACTGCTGGAAAGGAACAGATCAGTGGTTGCTGTGGGTATTAAGGAGCAGGAAGGATCTAATAGGACAGAGTGGAGTGACAAGGACAAAGCAGCAGTGAATGAAGTACTAAAGGCACTAGACATGGAAGGGGCTGAGCATAGCATTGAGAAGGTTTTCAGGCTAGGCCGGTACAACAAAGACCGAGACCGAATGAAAAAGATAGTGTTTGCAAACGAGAACACAAAGGAGAAGATCCTATCAAGGAAGAGCTCCCTGAAAAACGTGGGAAAATTAAAAAATGTATTCCTCCAGAGAGACATGACAAGGGAGGAGAGAGCCGTGGCGGCAGAAGCAAGGAAGAGGCGCAGGGCGAGAGGGGAAAACCAGGAAGTCACAGCTCCCAACCCAACACCCCCAGAGGCGAGGGGGGAACCCACAACCAGCTACCCAGTAACACCAGAAGGGAGGACAACCCCGCCTCCCTCCACTGCATAGAAAACCCCCCTACCCCAAACCCTCCCTGCCCCCACTCAAATGTTCAGCAAAATCTCCCTCCCCCCACACCCAATCCCCACCCTTCTACCCCTCCCCTCCTCCCGAGTCCTCCCTCCCCCCCTTTCCTTCCCGTCCTCCCTCCCCTTTCACCCCATACCCTCCCTGTCCCTCCCCCTTCACTGGATCCCCCGCCCCTCATCCCAGTATCCTCTGAGACCCTGTTATCCACCTCACAGGTCCTCACACCCATGGAACAGCCTCCCCCACCAGCAGAACACTCACCAAGGAGGCGATTTGAGAAGGAACAGAAGAAAGTGAGCCTCAAAGCGATGTACACAAACATAGATGGACTTACAAATAAAGCAAATGAGCTTGGAGAACTGGTACTAGAGGAAAACCCAGACATAATAGCCCTCACAGAAACAAAGATCACGAAAACGATAACAAATGCAGTGTTCCCACAGGACTATTATGTTATGAGGAAAGAGAGGGAAGGAAGAGGTGGGGGTGGTGTAGCTCTGCTGGTAAGACAAGGCTGGGATTTTGAGGAGATGGATATTCAGGGCTGCGAAGGTTTCAGTGACTACATTGCAGGTACTGTAACAAATGGAGGGAAAAAAATTATAGTCGCAGTCATATATAATCCACCACCAAATGACAGAAGACCTAGACAGGAATATGATAGAAACAACATGGCCACCATTAACATAATAGAAAGAGCAGCTTCTGTTGCTAGCAGGAATGGATCTGGACTACTAATTATGGGAGACTTCAACCATGGGAAGATAGATTGGAAGAACAGAGACCCGCATGGAGGACCAGAAACATGGAGAGCTAAGCTGCTGGACGTGGCAACAAGAAACTTTCTAAGCCAGCACACCAAAGAACCAACAAGAATGAGAGGAGAAGATGAACCAGCAATGCTTGATTTGATATTTACCCTAAATGAATGGGATATAAGGGAAGTTAAGATGGAAGCGCCCTTGGGAATGAGTGACCACAGTGTATTGAACTTTGAGTACCTGGTAGAGCTAGGACTTATCTCCCCCCAAAAAGAACTAGGAATCAAAAGGCTGGCATACCGAAAGGGGAATTATGAACAGATGAGAAGTTTCCTAAGTGAAATACCTTGGGACACAGACCTCAGAGACAAGTCTGTACAGGGTATGATGGACTATGTTACCCAAAAGTGTCAGGAGGCAGTAAACAGGTTCATCCCGGCCCAAAGGGAAAAATCCGAGAAGCAACAGAAGAATCCATGGTATAATAGGGCATGTATGGAAGCGAAGAAACTGAACAAAAAGGCGTGGAGGAACTTCCGGAATAACAGAACACCAGAAAGCAGAGAGAGATACCAGAGAACCAGGAATGAGTACGTCAGGGTGAGAAGAGAAGCAGAGAAAAATTTTGAAAATGATATAGCAAACAAAGCCAAGACCGAACCAAAGCTACTCCACAGTCACATCAGAAGGAAAACAACAGTGAAAGAACAGGTATTGAAACTTAGAACAGGCGAGGACAGGTATACAGAGAATGACAGAGAGGTGTGTGAGGAACTCAACAAGAGGTTCCAGGAGGTCTTCACAATAGAACAAGGTGAGGTCACTGTGCTAGGAGAAAGGGAGGTAAACCAGGCGGCCTTGGAGGAGTTCGAAATTACGAGAGAGGAGGTCAAGAGACACCTGCTGGATCTGGATGTTAGAAAGGCTGTTGGTCCAGATGGGATCTCACCATGGGTACTGAAAGAGTGTGCAGAGGCACTTTGCCTGCCACTCTCCATAGTGTATAGTAAGTCACTAGAGACGGGAGACCTACCAGAAATATGGAAGACGGCGAATGTGGTCCCAATATACAAAAAGGGCGACAGACAAGAGGCACTGAACTACAGGCCAGTGTCCTTGACTTGTATACCATGCAAGGTGATGGAGAAGATCGTGAGAAAAAACCTGGTAACACATCTGGAGAGAAGGGACTTCGTGACAAATCGCCAACATGGATTCAGGGAGGGTAAATCTTGCCTTACAGGCTTGATAGAATTCTACGATCAGGTGACACAGATTAAGCAAGAAAGAGAGGGCTGGGCGGACTGCATTTTCTTGGATTGTCGGAAAGCCTTTGACACAGTACCGCATAAGAGGCTGGTACATAAGCTGGAGAGACAGACAGGTGTAGCTGGTAAGGTGCTCCAGTGGATAAGGGAGTATCTAAGCAATAGGAAGCAGAGAGTTACGGTGAGGGGTGAGACCTCCGATTGGCGTGAAGTCACCAGTGGAGTCCCACAGGGCTCTGTACTCGGTCCTATCTTGTTTCTGATATATGTAAATGATCTCCCGGAGGGTATCGATTCATTTCTCTCAATGTTTGCGGACGATGCTAAAATTATGAGAAGGATTAAAACAGAAGAGGACTGTTTGAGGCTTCAAGAAGACCTAGACAAGCTGAAGGAATGGTCGAACAAATGGTTGTTAGAGTTTAACCCAACCAAATGTAATGTAATGAAGATAGGTGTAGGGAGCAGGAGGCCAGATACAAGGTATCATCTGGGAGAGGAAATTCTTCAGGAGTCAGAGAAGGAAAAAGACTTGGGGGTTGATATCACGCCAGACCTGTCTCCTGCAGCACATATCAAGCAGATAACATCAGCGGCATATGCCAGGCTGGCCAACATACGAACGGCATTCAGAAACTTGTGTAAAGAATCATTCAGAACTTTGTATACCACATATGTCAGGCCAATCCTGGAGTATGCAGCCCCAGCATGGAGTCCATATCTAGTCAAGGATAAGACTAAACTGGAAAAGGTTCAAAGGTTTCCCACCAGACTAGTACCCGAGCTGAGAGGTATGAGCTACGAGGAGAGACTACGGGAATTAAACCTCACTTCGCTGGAAGACAGAAGAGTTAGGGGGGACATGATCACCACATTCAAGATTCTGAAGGGGATTGATAGGGTAGATAAAGACAGTCTATTTAACACAAAGGGAACACGCACAAGGGGACACAGGTGGAAACTGAGTGCCCAAATGAGCCACAGAGATATTAGAAAGAACTTTTTTAGTGTCAGAGTGGTTGACAAATGGAATGCATTAGGAAGTGATGTGGTGGAGGCTGACTCCATACACAGTTTCAAGTGTAGATATGACAGAGCCCGATAGGCTCATGAATCTGTACACCTGTTGATTGACGGTTGAGAGGCGGGACCAAAGAGCCAGAGCTCAACCCCTGCAAACACAACTAGGTGAGTACAACTAGGTGAGTACACACACACACACACACACACAAACGCCCCAACAATGCCCCATTTCACTTCCCTCGCACATTCCCCTTCATACCTATAAAACCAATTCTACTCTAATCAACTCTCACTCATTTTCCCAATTCGCAACATCCCTCTTCTCTCTTCCACAACTTATCTACCGTTCCACTAGCATGCTTTTCACTGAGCCTCACCCTGGATGGAAAGCTGGCAGGCGGATGACATAATATGACTAAAGATCTTTAAATACCAATGCTGATGGATTGCAAAACAAAGCATTTGAGCTCAAGGAGAGATCAGACAAAAACAAACCCTGATTTAATAGTGATATTTTTGGTAAAGCCAACTGATGTAATCTCTATTACACTATTCCCAGGGGTATATAATGTAACATGAAGGGTAATGAAACAGTTATGAGGTTAGGAGTTACTAACTAACACACATCTAACACGTGTGTTAGATGTTAAACAATTGTACTAGCTACCAGACATATCCATCACTTGTCAAAGATTTGTGCCAACTATCAGTCATGTGTGCTAGCTGTCAAATACTTGTATCAGCTGTCAAACAAATGTGACTGTTATCAAAACATGTGTGCCTTCTATTACAACACATGTGCTTGCTGTGAAACATGTGTGCCGTCTGTTACAACACATGTGACTGCTGTCAAACATGTGTGCCTTTTATTACAACACATGTGCCTGCTGTGAAACATGTGTGCCGTCTGTTACAACACATGTGACTGCTGTCAAACATGTGTACCTTTTATTACAACACATGTGACTGCTGTCAAACATGTGTACCTTTTATTACAACACATGTGCCTGCTGTCAAACATGTGTGCCTTTTATTACAACACATGTGCCTTCTGTTAAACACGTGTGCAGCAGTAGGGGTGGGTAACAGAGTGCAGCTGTCAGTGCAGACGCACAGCTGCATGTACGAACCACTAAACACACAAAAACAGTTTTGACTAGTGTGAAGGAAAGGGTCAGGGAAAAAAATTGTAACCTTCGCGGGAGAGCGGATGGGTAAGAGGAGAAGGTAAGGAGGGGGAGGGGGGGGAAAGAGGGGAAGGTAAGGCGAGGGAAGGAGAGGGAGGCAGGGTGGAGGAAAGAAGGGAAATAGGGGAAGAGGAATGAAAGAAGGGATGGAGAAGACCCGGAGAGATGTGGCATTAGAAGAAGAACAGAATGCAGATGTGGTATACACGGACTTCGTAAAGGCATTTGATAAATGAGACCACGGAGTGATAGCACACAAAATGAAGTCAATGGGAATAACTGATAAAGTTGGACGGTGGATATTCAATTTTCTGTCGATCAGAAGGCTGTTGCTCTTCAGAAAGAGTTAACAGTCAACCATATAAAATCGAGTCTAAGGGGCAGTTAAAAGTTCTGTGCCACAGGGCACAGTCCTTGCACCACTGCTTTTACTTATTCTCTTATCAGATATAGACAAAAATACAATTCACAGCTTCGTATCATCTTTTGCAGATGACACAAAAATCAGCATGAAAATAACTTCTGTTGAAGACATTGAAAACTACAAGCAGATGTTAATAAAGTTTTCGACTCGTCAGCAGAAAATAACATGATGTTTAACAGTGATAAATCCCAGGTACTCAGGTACGGTAAAAATGATAACATTAAACATGATACAGGGTACAAAACACAATCAACTCTGCCCATAGTAGGAAAGAAGCATGTAAAGGATCTGGGAATAATGACGTCTGACGACTTAACGTTTAGGGAGCATAAGCAAGCAAATATTGTGTCAGCCAGAAACATGATAGGATGGATTACGAGAATCCATGAGATGGATTATCACAATGGTTGTACTATTCAAATCACTTGTGCTGTCCCGTCTTGAGTACTGTTCGATATTCACCTCCCCCTTCGGAGCAGGAAAGACTGCTGAAATAGAGGGAATGCAGAGACGCGATAAAGCACCTAAACTATTGGGATCGTCTCAAAGCTCTCCAAATGTACTCACTAGAAAGAAGACGAGAGAGATATCAAATAATATACACGTGGAAGATACTGGAGGGTCAGGTCCCAACCACCTACACAGTAAAATGCCAACGTACTGGAGTGAACGATATGGAAGAAAATACAAAATAGAACCAGTGAAGAGCAGAGGTGCCATAGGCACAATCAGAGAACACTGTATAAACATCAGAGGTCCGCGGTTGTTCAACTTCCTCCCAGCAAGCATAAGAAATATTGCCGGAACAACCGTGGACATCTTCAAGAGTTAGATAGTTTACTTCAAGAAGTGCCGGACCAACCGGGCTGTGGTGGGTATGTGGGCCTGCGGGCCGCTCCAAGCAACAACCTGGTGGACCAAACTCTCAAGTCAAGCCTGGCCCCGGGCCGGGCTCGGGGGGGGGGGGGGGGGGGTAGAAGAACTCACAGAACTCCATCCAGGTACAATCCAGGTACAGGGCGGGAATGGCTACACTCGTCGAGCGCCAATTTGTAAACAATGCGCGGAAGGACATTGCGACACTGAAACAATCTCTTGGAAATAAAAGAACTGTTAACAATTTAAGTTTAAAATAAAAGAAAAAGAGGAGGAGGAGGAGGAGGAGGAAGGGGAGGGGGAGCGGGGAGGAGGGGGAGGAGGGGGAGGAGGAGGGGGAGAGGGAGGGGGGAGGGGAGGAGGAGGGGAAGATGCTGGCAGAAGGTTTTTTGGCGGAGGAGGCGGGATGCTGCGCTCTGACGTTTAGGTTTTTGTTGTGCAGGAAACCTCGCGGAATGGTCGCTCTCTCACTCCCCTC
Source organism: Procambarus clarkii (assembly GCF_020424385.1). Classification (NCBI taxonomy): domain Eukaryota; kingdom Metazoa; phylum Arthropoda; class Malacostraca; order Decapoda; family Cambaridae; genus Procambarus; species Procambarus clarkii. Next base: position 11,021 of record NW_025555558.1, on the reverse strand, counting down.
TACCTCACTCCCCTCTCTCTCTCTCTCTCTCTCTCTTACACTTCTCACTCTCATTTCCCTATTTCTCATTTCTCCTCCTTTACTTTCTTCTCCCTAACTTTTCTATCTCTCATTCCCCTCATTATTGTTTTATTCCCCCTTTTTCTCATTTTCCCTCTCCCTCTCATTCCCTTCACCCTTCATGAGGGTCAGATGAGGGAAGGGAAAGAAATACAAAGCAGTCTCCTCACAGTACGTGTTGGGGAGACTGCTCCCCCCCTCCCCCCCCCACACATCACGTGGTGGCGAGACTGCTCCCCCCCTCCCCCCCCCACACATCACGTGATGGCGAGACAGCCCCCCCTCCCTCCCCCCCCCACACATCACGTGGTGGCGAGACAGCCCCCCCCTCCCTCCCCCCCCACACATCACGTGGTGGCGAGACAGCCCCCCCCTCCCTCCCCCCCCACACATCACGTGGTGGCGAGACAGCCCCCCCCTCCCTCCCCCCCACACATCACGTGGTGGCGAGACTGCTCCCCCCCTCCCCCCCCCACACATCACGTGGTGGCGAGACTGCTCCCCCCCCCCACACATCACGTGGTGGCGAGACTGCTCCCCCCCCCACACATCACGTGGTGGCGAGACTGCTCCCCCCCCCCACACATCACGTGGTGGCGAGACTGCTCCCCCCCCCACACATCACGTGGTGGCGAGACTGCTCCCCCCCTCCCCCCCCCACACATCACGTGGTGGCGAGACTGCTCCCCCCCCCCACACATCACGTGGTGGCGAGACTGCTCCCCCCCCCACACATCACGTGGTGGCGAGACTGCTCCCCCCCCCACACATCACGTGGTGGCGAGACTGCTCCCCCCCCCCCACACATCACGTGGTGGCGAGACTGCTCCCCCCCCCACACATCACGTGGTGGCGAGACTGCTCCCCCCCCCCACACATCACGTGGTGGCGAGACTGCTCCCCCCCCCCCCACACATCACGTGGTGGCGAGACTGCTCCCCCCCCCACACATCACGTGGTGGCGAGACTGCTCCCCCCCCCCACACATCACGTGGTGGCGAGACTGCTCCCCCCCCCCACACATCACGTGGTGGCGAGACTGCTCCCCCCCTCCCCCCCCCACACATCACGTGGTGGCGAGACTGCTCCCCCCCCCCACACATCACGTGGTGGCGAGACTGCTCCCCCCCCCCACACATCACGTGGTGGCGAGACTGCTCCCCCCCTCCCTCCCCCCCCACACATCACGTGGTGGCGAGACAGCCCCCCCCCTCCCAAGCGTACCTTTAAACTGCTCCAAATAACTGCCACACTGCCCCCAACATTACCTAACACCAAACACCGCCGGTGTCAGTGTTCACCACGTGTGTGTGCGTGTGTGTGTGTGTGTGTGTGTGGGTGTGTGTGTGTGTGTGTGTGTACTCACCTATATGTGCTTGCAGGATCGAGCATTGACTCTTGGATCCCGCCTTTCGAGCATCGGTTGTTTACAGCAATGACTCCTGTCCCATTTCCCTATCATACCTGGTTTTAAAATTATGAATAGTATTTGCTTCCACAACCTGTTCCTGAAGTGCATTCCATTTCCCCACTACTCTCACGCTAAAAGAAAACTTCCTTACATCTCTGTGACTCATCTGAGTTTCAAGCTTCCATCCATGTCCTCTCGTTCTGTTACTATTCCGTGTGAACATTTCGTCTATGTCCACTCTGTCAATTCCTCTGAGTATCTTATACGTTCCTATCATGTCCCCCCTCTCCCTTCTTCTTTCTAGTGTCGTAAGGCACAGTTCCCTCAGGCGCTCTTCATACCCCATCCCTCGTAGCTCTGGGACGAGTCTCGTTGCAAACCTCTGAACCTTTTCCAGTTTCATTATATGCTTCTTCAGATGGGGACTCCATGATGAGGCGGCATACTCTAAGACTGGCCTTACGTAGGCAGTGTAAAGCGCCCTAAATGCCTCCTTACTTAGGTTTCTGAATGATGTTCTAACTTTTGCCAGTGTAGAGTACGCTGCTGTCGTTATCCTATTAATATGTGCCTCAGGAGATAGATTAGGTGTTACGTCCACCCCCAGGTCTCTTTCACGCGTCGTTACAGGTAGGCTGTTCCCCTTCATTGTGTACTGTCCCTTTGGTCTCCTATCTCCTAGTCCCATTTCCATAACTTTACATTTGCTCGTGTTGAATTCTAGTAGCCATTTCTCTGACCATCTCTGCAATCTGTTCAGGTCCTCTTGGAGGATCCTGCAATCCTCATCTGTCACAACTCTTCTCATCAACTTTGCATCATCCGCAAACATCGACATGTAGGACTCTACGCCTGTAAACATGTCGTTAACATACACAAGAAATAGAATTGGTCCCAGCACCGATCCTTGTGGTACTCCACTTGTTACTGTTCGCCAGTCCGACTTCTCGCCCCTTACCGTAACTCTTTGGCTCCTTCCTGTTAGGTAGTTCCTTATCCATTCTAGGACCTTTCCCCCCACCCCCGCCTGCCTCTCGAGCTTGAACAGCAGTCTCATGTGCGGTACTGTATCAAAGGCTTTTTGGCAGTCCAGAAATATGCAGTCTGCCCAACCATCTCTGTCCTGTCTTATCCTCGTTATTTTATCATAGAATTCCAGAAGGTTTGTTAGGCACGATTTCCCTGTCCAGAACCCATGTTGATGTTTGTTCACAAACCTAATGTTCTCCAGGTGTGCAACCAGTCGTAGCCTAATTATTCTTTCCAGTATTTTACAGGGGATGCTTGTCAGTGATACAGGTCTGTAGTTAAGTGCCTCCTCCCTATCTCCTTTCTTGAAGATCGGCACGACATTTGCCTTCTTCCAGCAACTGGGCAATTCTCCTGACATAAGTGACTCATTAAAGATCATTGCCAGAGGCACGCTGAGGGCCTGTGCTGCTTCTTTTAGTATCCACGGTGATACTTTGTCTGGTCCAACTGCTTTAGTTGCATCTAGAGTTGTCAACTGTTTCATTACCTCCTCTGCTGTCACCTCTATATCTGATAGTCTTTCATCTAGGGTAACCCCTTCCAACAATGGGAGCTGCTCAGGCTCGGTAGTGAACACTCCATGGAAACTGGCATTCAGTGCCTCGCAGATTTCCTTGTCACTTTCAGTATATGCCCCCTCTGTCTTCCTTAGTCTTGTCACTTGGTCGTTCACCGACATTTTTCTTCTTATATGACTGTGTAGTAACTTAGGTTGTTTTTTCGCTTTGATTGCAATATCGTTCTCATAGTCCCTTTCCGATGTTCGTCTTATGTTAATGTAATCGTTCCTAGCTCTGTTGTATCTGCTTCTGTTGTCCTCTGTTCTTTGTCTTCTGTACTTCCTCCACTCCCGCCTGCTGGCCATTTTTGCTTCCTGACACTGTCTATTAAACCATGGGTTATTATATTCCTTCTTATTTTTTCCCTTTACCGTTGGTATAAATCTCTCTTCGGCCTCCTGGCATTTCTGTATGACTAGGTCCATCATATCTTGGACTGTTTTTCCTCTAATTTCTTCCTCCCACTGCACTTCACCCAGATAGTCCCTTATCCTCATATAGTCCCCTTTCCTGTAGTCAGCTCTCCTTTCCCAGATCTCTTGTCCCATGGTCATAATTTTGAATTCCATCATGTAGTCAAAGACTAGGACACAATGGTCACTGGCCCCTAGAGGTATTTCATGCTCTAAATTCTCGATATCTTCTACGTTCTGGGTGAAAATCAGGTCTAATAGGCTCGGTGCATCTCCTCCTCTTTCCCTTGTGTCTTCCTTCACATGTTGTGTCAGGAAATTCCTGTCTATAACATCTACTAATTTTGCTCCCCACGTTTCATCCCCTCCATGGGGATTCCTTGATTCCCAATTTATCTCTCCATGATTTAGGTCCCCCATGATCAGCAGCTTCGCTCTCATTCTGTGGGCTAGTGTTGCTGCCTTCTGCAGTTCATCAATACATGCTTTGTTGTTGTCATCATACTCCTGCCTGGGTCTTCTACTGTTTGGTGGGGGATTGTAGATTACCATGATCACAATCTTCCTCCCATCTACTGTCAGAGTTCCATGTATGAAGCTTGTGCACTCATTGGTAACTCGATTTCCCAGGTCTTCAAACTTCCATTTCCGCTTTATTAGGAGTGCTACTCCCCCTCCCTGTCTCTGTGTCCTCTCTTTTCGTATCACCTGGTACCCTTCAGGAAAGATAGCATCTGAGATCATGTCATTAATTTTAGTTTCCACAATTGCAACTATGTCAGGATCTGCTTCACTCACTCTTTCTTTTATCTCTTCTGCTTTATTAGATACCCCATCAGCATTGGTGTACCAAACCTTGAGATTCTTCATGGAAACTCTTGTACCAGAGTTCTCCCTTTCTCTGGGGGTCTGGGGGATCTGGGGGATGTCTGGGGGGTGACTGGGGGCAGAGGGGATCTGGGGGATCTGGGGGGTGTCTGGGGGATGACTGGGGGCGGGGAGGGTCCGGGGGATGTCCGGGGGATCCAGGGGGTGTCTGGGGGGGTCCGGGGGGTGTATGGGGGGTGAAAGAGTTCAGGAGGGGTGCTTGGGGGGCTACTGGGGGCTGGGCTTCTAGGAAGGTAGGTAGGAGGGTCTGGGGTAGGGCCTGGGTAGGTAGGTCTGGAGTAGGAAGGGCATACTGGGTCTGAAGATTAGGGAGGGCATAGAGGGGTTGGGAGATGGCGTAAGGTTGGGAGACAGATAGAGGTTGAGAGGTTGGGAGGGGGATGGATAGAGGGGGTGGGGGGGACCTCCCACCTCCCTCGCAAGGGTGGGGGGTCACATGGAAGGAGAGGGGATGAGGAGGGGTGAGGGCAGGGTAGGCTTTGGGTGTTGAGGGGATGAGGTCTGGGTGGGTTCTTGGGGTTGAGGGGATGAGGTCTGGATGGGATTTGGGGGTTGAGGAGATGAGAGCTGGGTGGGTTTTGGGGGTTGAGGGGACGAGGGCTGGACGGGTTTTGGGGGTTGAGGTGATGAGGGGGTCCTTGGAATGTGGGATGAATTTGACTCCAGTGGGGTCAGAGGGGTCAAGGGATGTGCTGGGGAGATAAGCAGGGGCGGCTGATTTGGGAAAGGGGTGACCTGAGAAGCACGTGTGAGCTGGTTAGCATGGGGTGGATTAGCACTGGGGTGTGTAGCTGCGCTCAAATGGGAAGAGTCGTATTGTTGTTTGCTTGCTCTGTGGGCAATCTGTTCCTCCTTCGTCATGAATTTGTCAATAAATACGTTGTAGTAATTTTCGCTACCTCTGAGTAGGTGTTTGTGATGCAGTATGTAATCCACTGCCTCTTCGTTAGTGAACTGTACCAGGACAGGTCGTTTCCTGTTACAGTTGTATGGTCCAATGCGTCGGTGGACTTGCACCTCATTCCCTGCCATCTGGGCTCTCATGTCTCTCAAGATCCCCTGTAGTTCCAAATCCTCAATCTCCATCCTTTCCTGCCTCGATGGTGCCCTGGCTTCAAGTAATCCATGGATTATGATTGTCCTCTTTCTCAGTTCAGGGTCATGCTGGTGGCCCTCTCCCTGGCTGACCCCCACCCCTCCTACACCCGCTACTCCACCTACTACTACTACTTCCCCTTCCCCTGCCAAGCTTCCCTTATTCCTGCCAAATTCATTAGTAAGCCTAGATATTTCTCCTTGCCATTCTACCCTGCTCTTCCTGATTTCCTCTTGAATATAATCCATAAACTCTTGTTTGAGTCTTTGAACCTCGCCCTGTATCTTATTAAAGACTTCACTTTTAATCCCCTGGATTAGATCACCTATCCAAACATCCCTCTTCTCTACAAATTTCCCAATCATCTTCTCCACAAACCTATCTTCTTCCTCAATCATAATACTGCTGGACCTAGACGCCCTTCCTGACCTAGTCATTGCTATAATGCAACCTTACCCACAGGGGTTCCAAGTATCTTACCGTCCTGCTAACACAATAGGTGAGTGAATCTCCAAGCGTCGTCCCCGTGGTGGTAGGAGGGTTGCTGCCGGGGTGAGGTCACGCGGTCAGAGGTCGGTGAGGTCTGCTCCACACTACACACTGCCACAATACTACACTATTTTGAATTACGCTATTTAAACTGTTTTTCTTCACTACTTTATGGCTCTGGCCAAAACTCAAGGTTTTTTCATTCACTTGTACACACTTTTTCACTTCGAAGCTGCCTGATTACCCCTCCCACTCCACTAGTGAGACAGGAGCTCCCAACCCACGTCCACCCAACACGATGGTCACAAGACAATGTGTGTGTGTGTGTGTGTGTGTGTGTGTGTGTGTGTGTCACGTCAATACAACGACGCAGTCTTGAGGCCTCACTAGTAAACCTTTTTATTAAAACCCCACAAAACCATTTGGTATCTTGCTACACGGGTTATACTTATTGAATTACTAGTATACGAGTTTCATTTCATGCAATACCTCTGTTCACCCAGCAGTAAATACGTACCCGGAGGTTAGGTAAGAGTTGTGGGGGTTGCATCCTGGGGGACGGGGTGGGGGGGGGGGGTCAGCAGCTCGACCGTGGGGGGAGGGGAGGAAACTATCAGGGGAAAGCGCCTAACATGTAGGGGCGGCGTGGGCGTGGCTGGCGGCCTGTCCCTGGACAAAATGAACTATCTGGTATTATACATTATGATAACCCAGCTCACACACCTTATCAAGTCAAGGTCACGACTCGATAAGGTTCTGTTCTTTATATTTATAATAAAAAAGCAAATAAATACAATAAGAGGCAACTGCCCAATCACACAGAAATTGGAAAACAGAATCAGAAAAACAAACACAGAAACATAAAAAACATAACAACAAACAAAAATACTGTAACAATAAAGGAAACAGACAGACAGAAACATAAAGGTAAACAAAAGGACGGAATAATATCTACACACAAACAACAATAATCAAACTACATATACAGAACAATAAGAACGGAAACAAGAGCCTGAAGGGCCACAGGGATCTTATAAGAAAAACAGCATAAAAACAGTACAAAAAACCCAACGACACCCCACACAGGGAACCCGAGAACATCGTAAGCCCAGGCAATGCCTACTTATGTTTAGCCGGAAACATTTCCGGAGGGTACCGCAGATAGTATGCCTCTCACAGTGCCCAATCCCACTTGGTAAGGCGACCGCCGGCCGCCCGGTCAGGGTACTCCATATACTGTACACTGGACTCCCAAGCACATCAGGACCATCATCATCAGCAGCAGACGACCCCGTGGAGTCTTCCAGGTCCGCTCAGGCTACACCACGTGGAGGGATAAGCTCGGAGCCCGCCGCGAGTGCTTCGAAACTGGGCCCCTCCTCCTCAGAACTATCGGTCCCCTCCACAGACGTCACACTAGTAACACAGGGAGGCTGCACAGGATCTCGCACCGATCGGCCCCAGATTGCAGACGCCTCGACCGCCGGAGGCACCGGACTGCACACCACCTGAGACTGCAACACAGGGTGTCCACAGGGTCACACACAGCACGAGACAACGGGCCTCCACTAACCGCCGAGGACACAGCCACTGGAGCAGGAAGGGGAACCCCAGCGGGAAGTGTAGACGAGGGCGAGACTACATCCACCATCACCACAACACCGCCCTCGAGCTTCAGGGTCTGGAGTATCAGACCTTGGGACACACGCACAGGAACGTCCAAGGCCTCAGACACAGGCACTCCGGCTGCACAAGCAGAGGCTTCTAGGACCTCCAGAGGAAGGAAGTCTTCTTCACAGTACAGGTTCACCTCCCCCCCGGAGGCCGGGCACACACTGCAGCATCATGGCCGGGGTCCCCGCACCTAAAACAAGTACGCGGCTGCCGAACGTAGAGGCACCTGATACGCCAGCCGAGGAGCTCCAGAGAAGATAGAATATCAGCTTTCAGATGTACCGACAAAGTTCGCATCCCATTCCGGACACCCAGCAGCTGACCAGAAAGAAGCTTGTTGTTCCTGAGGATACGCCCAAACATGCCAAAAAACCTCGCGAGGAGATCAGCAGGGAACTCGAATGGGACACCATGTAAGCTCACGAAGGTAGGTGGGGTACAGCGGTCAGAGACGACAACAGTCCCGGCATCACCAGGCAGCAGCAGGGCACGGCCCTCAAACTTCTTCACAAAGGACATGTAGGCATCGGGGGACAGGAACTTCACCACCACCCGGTGGTCCGAAATCTTCTCAATCCCACATTCAGCAGTCAGGTCGATGCCAAGGACATCCAGTAACGCCACCTCAATTAGACGCCAGTCCGCCACAGCAGTAAACTGTAATCCAGCAGAATTCACATACTGAACATTCTTTACGGGCAACGCCATCACACTGACTGAAACCCTGGCCCTACACACCACTCCACCTGTACCACCACCAGTGGTGGTACACACCACTCCACCTGCAACCAACTAACCACCGCACACGCTGGGCAACAACTGGAGCACAGGCGGTCACCACCTCACCCCCTGGCCGACGAGCAGCAAATCCGCCAAAATGGAAAATCACCTTTTCATTAAATTTGTAGATAATGCATGCACATGACTGTAAAGCTGCCGCCCAGTTGGGTGGGTGTGGAGCACATTACTGTAAAGCTGCCGCCCAGTTGGGTGGGTGTGGAGCACATGACTGTAAAGCTGCCGCCCAGTTGGGTGGGTGTGGAGCAAGACCATTAACTGTGTGACTCACCACAGATGTAAAGTGCCTTGTATAGTGACTGTTGTGAACCTCTTGTTGAAACACTTGTGACACAAAAGACTATTGCTTTGTGTAGGTGATTGTATATGTGTGTATGTATATATGTATATGTATATGTATATATATGTATGTATATATATGTATGTACGAGTATGTTTACATGTATATATAACATTAATAATTGCGTAACTAGCGTCAAAAGATTGTTATTTGCTTAGCTAAACGAACTAGAGGGTTCAGTTCCTGAACCGATTATGTGCCTCTGTAACCCTTTACACCACCGCCCACAGGATGGGTATGGGGTGCATAATAAAGAAAAAAACCTGACTTTCACTACATGTTTGGGTTATTTGTTTACAACCACGTTGGTGGGGCTTCTTACGGGCTATTCATGCCCGTGCCACCTCTTTGGTGCCTTGACCTTCATCAATCAACTCGGCTTCTTCTTTGAGTACATGATGAAACCACAGTCCGGTAGTTATGCAGTGTAACAGCCAGTGGTTATGCAGTCAAGTTCACTATACGAGCAGCACGCTCGTATAGTCTTTTGAAGAATCATTTCGGAGGAAGTGGAGGAGATAAGAAGGAAAGGAAGGAGAGGAGGAAATGAGAGAGAGAGAGGAAACTGAAGAGGAGAGAGAAGAGAGTTTAATGTTTCCGTGTTCGCATCCCCGCTTTAAATTTGCCGATAATGAGCTGGTGGATTCATAAAAGCATTACGCGCGAACCACTCAATATACGTTCTCGGACACTAACGCAAAAACGATGTCGTTATGCTAATAAAAACACGCCAGTTTATGCAGATTTTGTGCGAGCAGAATGACCTCCCTAGACGCCAGACACGACGGATCCCGTCACACACCGGTAGAGGGCCTCTGTGGACACGACAGGTGCCGTCACACACCGGTAGAGGGCCTCTGTGGACACGACAGGTGCCGTCACACACCGGTAGAGGGCCCTCTGTGGACACGACAGGTGCCGTCACACCGGTAGAGGGCCTTCTGTGGACACGACAGGAACCGTCACACCGGTAGAGGGCCTTTGTGGACACGACAGGTGCCGTCACACACCGGTAGACGGCCCTCGGTGGACACGACAGGTGCCGTCACACACCGGTAGACGGCCCTCTGTGGACACGACAGGTGCCGTCACACACCGGTAGAGGGCCTCTGTGGACACTACAGGTGCCGTCACATACCGGTAGAGGGCCTCTGTGGACACGACAGGTGCCGTCACACACCGGTAGAGGGCCTCTGTGGACACGACAGGTGCCGTCACACACCGGTAGAGGGCCCTCTGTGGACACGACAGGTGCCGTCACACACCGGTAGAGGTCCTCTGTGGACACGACAGGTGCCGTCACACACCGGTAGAGGTCCTCTGTGGACACGACAAGTGCCGTCACACACCGGTAGATGGCCCTCTGTGGACACGACAGGTGCCGTCACACACCGGTAGAGGTCCTCTGTGGACACGACAAGTGCCGTCACACACCGGTAGACGGCCTCTGTGGACACGACAGGTGCCGTCACACACCGGTAGAGGGCCCTCTGTGGACACGACAGGTGCCGTCACACACCGGTAGAGGGCCCTCTGTGGACACGACAGGTGCCGTCACACACCGGTAGAGGTCCTCTGTGGACACAAGTGCCGTCACACACCGGTTGAGGTCCTCTGTGGACACGACAGGTTCCGTCACACACCGGTAGAGGTCCTCTGTGGACACGACAAGTGCCGTCACACACCGGTAGACGGCCTTTGTGGACACGACAGGTGCCGTCACACACCGGTAGACGGCCCTCTGTGGACACGACAGGTGCCGTCACACACCGGTAGACGGCCCTCTGTGGACACGACAGGTTCCGTCACACACCGGTAGAGGTCCTCTGTGGACACGACAAGTGCCGTCACACACCGGTAGACGGCCTCTGTGGACACGACAGGTGCCGTCACACACCGGTAGATGGCCCTCTGTGGACACAACAGGTGCCGTCACACACCGGTAGAGGTCCTCTGTGGACACGACAGGTGCCGTCACACACCGGTAGAGGTCCTCTGTGGACACGACAAGTGCCGTCACACACCGGTAGATGGCCCTCTGTGGACACGACAGGTGCTGTCACACACCGGTAGAGGTCCTCTGTGGACACGACAAGTGCCGTCACACACCGGTAGACGGCCCTCTGTGGACACGACAGGTGCCGTCACACACCGGTAGAGGGCCTCTGTGGACACGACAGGTGCCGTCACACACCGGTAGAGGGCCTCTGTGGACACGACAGGTGCCGTCACACATTGGTAGAGGGCCTCTGTGGACACG
>NW_025555557.1:0-60301 GCF_020424385.1 Procambarus clarkii | reverse complement strand
TCCCACCCCACACCATTCCCTCTGCCAAGTGTGGCCTTCAACTCAACTCTAGGTAGTCATCAACCACAATAATCCTGTACGCAGGTAATTAACAACTATAATCCTCACTCTCTATAATCTTCCACCTGCATTTGAATCACCCAATATCTATACAATCATTGATGAGTGAAACGTAAGTATTCACTTAACTGTAAGTGTATTTACTTTACAGCAGATGTGGAGCAGGAGGCTGGTGTGGGCTGCGGTGTGGGCGGCGGTGTGGGCGGCGGTGGTGGTGGTGGGCGCCCACGGTACATTCTTCAGGAGCAGAGGGCGGCAGAGGCCCATGTGCTACCCGATGTACAAGTACATCACCGTGTACCAGACGGAGACTGTACAGGTGTGTACTTAACTAATTGCCTAATTTACCTAATTGTGCTTGCGGGGGTTGAGCTCTGACTCTTTGGTCCCGCCTCTCAACCGTCAATCAACTAATGTACAGGTTCCTGAGCCTATTGGGCTCTATCATATCTACATTTGAAGCTGTGTATGGAGTCAGCCTCCACCACATCACTTCCTAATGCATTCCATTTGTCAACCACTCTGACACTGAAAAAATTATTTCTAACGTCTCAATGGCTCATTTGGGCACTCAATTTCCACCTGTGTCCCCTAGTGCGTGTGCCCCTTGTGTTAAGAAGTCTGTCTTTATCTACCCTATCAATTCCTCTGAGAATCTTGTATGTGGTGATCATGTCCCCTCTAACTCTTCTGTCTCCCAGTGACGTGAGGTTTAATTCCCGTAGTCTCTCCTCGTACTCCTGCCTGTTTCTCCAGCTTATGCATCAGCCTTTTATGGGGGACTCTATCAAAGGCTTTCCGACAATCCAAAAAAAATGCAGTCCGCCCATCCTTCTCTTTCATGCTTAATCTTTGTCACCTGATCGTAGAATTCTATCAAGCCTGTAAGGCAAGATTTACCCTCCCTGAATCCATGTTGATGGGTTGTCACGAAGTCTCTTCTCTCCAGATGTGTTACTAGGTTTTTTCTCACGATCTTCTCCATCACCTTGCATGGTATACAAGTTAAGAACACTGGCCTGTAGTTCAGTGCCTCATGTCTGTCACCCTTTTTGTATATTGGGACTACATTAGCCGTCTTCCATATTTCTGGTAGGTCTCCCGTCTCCAGTGACTTACTATACACTATGGAGAGTGGCAAGCAAAGTGCTCCTGCACACTCTTTCAATACCCATGGTGAGATTCCGTCCGGCAACCACGCAACCACAGCTTTTCTCACGTTCAGCTCCATTAGGTGCCTCTTGACATCATCTTTTGTAATTTCGAACCCTTCCAAGGTCGCCTGGTTTGCTGCCACCTCTCCTAGCGCCGTGACCTCTCCTTGTTCTATTGTAAAGACCTCCTGGAACCTCTTGTTGAGCTCTTCACACCCCTCTTTGTCATTCTCTGTGTACCTGTCCTCACACACACACTGTTGTAATCCACAAGTTAGTAGGAATTATTAGCTAGAGGATCATTACTACAACACTTAACGAATGATGATTGGAAGTACATGTTAAGTAGACAGACTATGGATCACATATCTAAGAAAGGTCAAGGGATTAAGACCACAGCTGTAGCACATTACTCTAGGCCCATCTGCCCAGAGTGTGTCCACCTATATTCACACCTTCCCGACCGCTGTACCTGCAAAATATTCCCTCGAAGCCCCTTGGCTCGATCCCATTATTACATGACACCCCCTCGGCTCCTTACTCTCTCCCCATATATAGCCTGAGCGCAGCTGCAAAGCCATTGCAGCTGGCCCTTATCCCTGCTTTGATGTCAGGGGGCGGGTGGGGTTGGCGGGTGGATGGAGTCACTTTTGGGTCTTTGTTTGGAGGACGGGCTGATGCATAATTCAGCCCGTCCTCCAAACAAAGACCCAAAGTCCATTCCATCCACCCGCCAAACCTCAGCTGTTTATGAATGGAAAACTGTTAAAACACGACTCACAACTGATGACGTTCGAACACTCCCGTAACAAGCGCTTCGCTCACGTCCTTTGTTCGAACCACAACGCTGTAAATGCATCACCCACGTACTACAAATACAAATAATCGCCAACAGAACCTAAACACCTAACTTAACCTATACCATATATATGCACAATATGCTAATATATTAGAATATTATTTTATATTTGAGAAAATTCCCGTTTTGAATGAACAGCATGTAAACATTTATGAATGCGTCTGTGGGGTCGACCGCTGGATGGAATGGACTTTGTCTGAGAACTGGTTGACCTAAACACCTAATGCAATCCAAACCTAACTATACCTGGAACAGTAATATATAATAATATTCATTTATCTATGAGAGCAAACATATTTTAATGCACATTACGGTAAAAGTGATCCCTGAAGGGGCAGCCGCTGCTTTAACGAGCCTGGCCAGAGGACAGGTTGTTACAAGGACGGGCACGTTCACTAGTGCACACAAGCGTCAGTATTACAGCGCTTTTCATGTCCCTAAAACACAAGAATTGTTACGGAAATCCAAGTCGCCGGCAGATTGCTCAAAGGAACAAAAAAGAAAATTGATGTGACTTAAATTTGAGGAAGACGACAGCATGCACTCAGGCACTGCTTGCCACGTCTAGTGAGAGGATCGACCTCTGACGACCCTCATCCTCACCCCTGTTACACTCCCCCTTCCCCTCCCCCTCTCCCTCCCCCTCTCCCTCCCCCTCCCCTACACACACACCTGGAAGGACATCTGTTACCTCCTTCCTAATAGGTAAGGAAGGCTTCCTCATCCTTACCTATTGGGTATACGGGGCAGAAAGAACTTTTATGTCTAAAGATAAGGAAATGGGAGCACTTCGCCCCTATGCCCTCCACTAGGTCGCTGGTTGTGATGCCCAACAAGGGAGGGATATGGGTAAGAGAAGGAAATAGAGAGAGAGAGAGAGAGAGAGAGAGAGAGAGAGAGAGAGAGAGAGAGAGAGAGAGAGAGAGAGAGAGAGAGAGAGAGAGAGAGAGAGAGAGAGAGAGAGAGAGAGAGAGAGAGAGAGAGAGAGAGAGAGAGAGAGAGAGAGAGAGAGAGAGAGAGAGAGAGAGAGAGAGAGAGAGAGAGAGAGAGAGAGAGAGAGAGGAGAGAGAGAGAGAGAGAGAGAGAGAGAGAGAGAGAGAGAGAGAGAGAGAGAGAGAGAGAGAGAGAGAGAGAGAGAGAGAGAGAGAGAGAGAGAGAGAGAGAGAGAGAGAGAGAGAGAGAGAGAGAGAGAGAGAGAGAGAGAGAGAGAGAGAGAGAGAGAGAGAGAGAGAGAGAGAGAGAGCAATATTTCACAGCCAGGAAACCAACCGCCCTGACTCATGCCTCACAGTGATGAGTAACTCATCACACTCCATCACTCACTTTCCCCCGCCATGACACACCACGCCCCCCCCCCCCCACCTCTGGCATAACCACCGCCATATATCATAACCAAAGTGTTTAGGTCGCTACAAGCTTCCTCATACCTTGTGTTTGATGAGTTACTAACAACCAGTTGGCAATACTTATAATTACTAATTATTCAACCATTTGAAATTAATTGTAATTAACTCGCTGTAACTAATACTATAACTTGTTAATTTTCAATAATGGTTTCCCATTGTCTGGGGTGATAGACCTGATAGGCTCATCAAAGGACCCATTAGGCCTACGGCTGGCCTTTCCCAGGATGCAACCTAAAACAGATATCTGACTCTCTGGTAGTTATTTACAGTTAGGTGCACAGAGGCATCAGGTTCAAGAAATTCCCCCTCCCCTCCCAAAAAAAAACCCATCTAGTCTTACAGCGGGTATGGAACCCGGGGCCTCTCGGTTGCGACCCGAATGCGCAGACTATTAGGCTATTGGAGTAATATTAAGATGAATATATCTCATGTTTAGACTCATCTCATAACATGACAGCCTTCACTCAAATAAACATTGTAATTAATGTCTGTCTGTCTGAGTTTGGAGGCCAGCGGCTTACGGCTAGTCTCGGCCAACATTACCGAGTGATTGCTGAAGGGTATGTGACCAACATGTCCTTCAACAAGAGTAAAAAGCTGTTGGCAAGCAGCAAGTATTACAGGAGAGAAGTACAGATAGTAGCAGTATTTGTAGTAGTCATCTTAACACAAGCACACAGGGGCCTCGTAGCCTGGTGGATAGCGTGCAGGACTCGTAATTCTGTGGCGCGGGTTCGATTCCCGCACGAGGCAGAAACAAATGGGCAAAAGTTTCTTTCACCCTGAATGCCCCTGTTACCTAGCAGTAAATAGGTACCTGGGAGTTAGTCAGCTGTCACGGGCTGCTTCCTGGGGGTGGAGGCCTGGTCGAGGACCGGGCCGCGGGGACACTAAAGCCCCGAAATCATCTCAAGATGACCTCAAGTAGTTTAATTATACAGTAACAGATATAAGATGAACTAACCGCTTAACAATATATCTAACTGTTGCCAAACCGGTTTCTTTCCCCCTCCAGCAACCTGTGTATATGACAGTATACCAGACCCAGCAGATCCCCACCACCTTGTACCGGACCACCTACAAGACGGTGAACCGGGTCCAGTACAGCACAGAGTACGTGCCCCAGTACCGCACCACCACCGCCTTCCGCACCAGGTACAGCACCAGCACCCTCTACTCCACCACGTACAGCGTGCAGTACGAGCCCACGTACATCACCACCACCGCGTACGTGCCCTCGTACGTCACCACCACGGACGTCTCGTACCAGTACAAGACGAAGACCAAGTACGAGACGCGGTACTCGACGGTGACGCAGCCGCAGTACCTCACATCGACACAGTACCAGACACAGTACCAGACGGAGTACCAGACACGGTATGAACCTAAATATGTCACAGTAACCAGCACTCAACAGGCCTACCAGACTCAGTGCCCTCAGCAGGGCTACGGGGCATCTCAGCTGGGCTACGGGGCATCTCAGCTGGGCTACGGGGCATCTCAGCAGGGTTCTGGGGCATCTCAGCTGGGCTACGGGGCATCTCAGCAGGGCTACGGGGCATCTCAGCAGGGCTACGGGGCATCTCAACAGAGTTCTGGGGCATCTCAACAGGGCTACGGGGCATCTCAACAGAGTTCTGGGGCATCTCAACAGGGATACGGGGCATCTCAACAGGGATACGGGGCATCTCAACAGAGTTCTGGGGCATCTCAACAGGGCTACGGGGCATCTCAACAGAGTTCTGGGGCATCTCAACAGGGATACGGGGCATCTCAGCAGGGCTACGGGGCATCTCAGCAGGGCTACGGGGCATCTCAGCAGGGCTACGGGGCATCTCAACAGAGTTCTGGGGCATCTCAACAGGGATACGGGGCATCTCAACAGGGATACGGGGCATCTCAACAGAGTTCTGGGGCATCTCAACAGGGCTACGGGGCATCTCAACAGGGCTACGGGGCATCTGAACAAGGTTCTGGGGCATCTCAGCAGGGATACGGGGCATCTGAACAGAGTTCTGGGGCATCTCAACAGGGATACGGGGCATCTCAACAGGGATACGGGGCATCTGAACAGAGTTCTGGGGCATCTCAACAGGGATACGGGGCATCTCAACAGGGATACGGGGCATCTCAGCAGAGTTCTGGGGCATCTCAACAGGGATACGGGGCATCTCAACAGGGATACGGGGCATCTCAACAGGGATACGGGGCATCTGAACAGAGTTCTGGGGCATCTCAACAGGGATACGGGGCATCTCAACAGGGATACGGGGCATCTGAACAGAGTTCTGGGGCATCTCAACAGGGATACGGGGCATCTCAACAGGGCTACGGGGCATCTCAGCAAGGCTCTGGGGCATCTCAGCAGGGGTACGGGGCATCTCAGCAAGGGTACGGGGCATCTCAGCAAGGCTCTGGGGCATCTCAGCAAGGCTCTGGGGCATCTCAGCAAGGGTACGGGGCATCTCAGATAACTCCTGCCCCAGTTTACTCAGCTCCAGTACCTGTAGAACAGCCACTTCAGTCCTATAGAGCCCTATATACATCAGCGCCTCAGCAGTCCTATGAAGTTCCATCCCCACAGCAGTCCTATGAAGTTCCATCCCCACAGCAGTCCTATGAAGTTCCCTCCCCACCATCCCCACAGCAGTCCTATGAAGTTCCCTCCCCACAGCAGTCCTATGAAGTTCCCTCCCCACAGCAGTCCTATGAAGTTCCCTCCCCACAGCAGTCCTATGAAGTTCCCTCCCCACAGCAGTCCTATGAAGTTCCTTCCCCACAGCAGTCCTATGAAGTTCCCTCCCCACAGCAGTCCTATGAAGTTCCATCCCCACCATCACCTCAGCAGTCCTATGAAGTTCCATCCCCACCATCACCTCAGCAGTCCTATGAAGTTCCATCCCCACCATCACCTCAGCAGTCCTATGAAGTTCCATCCCCACCATCACCTCAGCAGTCCTATGAAGTTCCATCCCCACCATCACCTCAGCAGTCCTATGAAGTTCCATCCCCACAGCAGTCCTATGAAGTTCCATCCCCACAGCAGTCCTATGAAGTTCCATCCCCACAGCAGTCCTATGAAGTTCCCTCCCCACAGCAGTCCTATGAAGTGCCTCCTATACAGACACCTACTCAGTCCTATGAGCCTCCTTCAGCACCATCACCTCAGCAGTCCTATCAAGCTCCTTCAGTACCCCTACCTCAAGAGTCCTATGAACTCCCATTAGCACCAGCACAACTGGAATCCTATGGAGGTGCTATAGGACCAGCACTTCAGGATATCTATGCCTCGCCAGTCACACCCTCATTTCAAGACTCCTATGAAGTGCCAACTGGACTTGGAACACAGGACTCCTATGCAGGTCCCACGCCACAAGAACTTCAGGAGTCCTACGACACTCCTGCGCCCCCAGCTCCTGTTTACATCAGTCCCCCAGCGCCTCAGGAGACCTATGGTCCTATCCAGCCAGAGATATTATCTGTGCCTCCTGTAGCCGTTCTGGAATCCTATGACGGTTCACAAGAAGAATTTCCACAGGATTCGAACAGCGGCTCCGTACAGGGGATACGGGATTCCTACGACAGTCCTCCACAGGTGCCACCGCCAGAGCAGTCTTATGGCGCCCCGTCGGGGGACTTCGGTCTTGGGCCGGATTCCTTCGGGAGTTTCGTACAGGGCAACGGTGGGGGCTCCTTCGCTGTCTACAGAGACCAGAGGAAGCGGGAACTTCCTCCTGAGGACATCAAGGCGTCGAAGGACCAACAGGCGCAGGAGGCCAGCAGGAAGAAGGACTCCCTTGACGCAGGTCCTCAGCGAAAAAGGCGTACGTGAATAGGCAACGAACCCACGGAAATGAACACAGAAAACGAAAACAGAAGATGGGGACCATACTGGGGGTCGTCGCGACGCTTTAAGGGTCGTCGCGACGCTATAAGAGTCGTCGCGACGCTATAAGGGTCGTCGAGACGTAATGGGGATTGTCACGACGCAATGGGAGTCGTCACTACACAACCAGGGTCGTCACGACGCTACAAGGAATCGTGACGACAGCTGCACTCATCTTCTTGCCTGAATGCACCACCATGTACGCAGGTGAAACGTACATATATGGCCAGGCCCGTCCTCCTGAGGTGGCTAGGCCTTAACCTGAGGTGGCTAGGCCTTAACCTGAGGTGGCTAGGCCTTAACCTGAGGTGGCTAGGCCTTAACCTGAGGTGGCTAGGCCTTAATAACCCCACCACCAAACTATCACGAGTTGGAAAGGGTTATAACTATGAAGTGGTTTTGTCTACCCAAAAAGCAAACGTTGCTTAGCAACCCACATCATCTGATAAGCCCAATAGGGTTTTTATATCCCGGTGAACGTCACTTTTTGCGACGGTCTGTTTTTCCCTAAAGCACCGGGATATTGACGCTATAGAAGCCGTAGCCCAGTGTACGATGGTGGCTCTTCCGCTGCTATTTCTCGTATATTATCACTAATTATTCCTAAAACAAATTACGAAGCCAAAAATGTAAAATATTTGTGTATGTTCTTGTTCGAGACATTCAGATGCCGGAGGCTGGAGGGATGAGTTCTCCTGTAACGCCCTCACCTTCCTCATCACACCCTCATCACCCACTCACACTCCTCATCACGCCCTCATCACTCACTCACATCTCTCACCACTCACTGTTTGTATTCAGTAAGGCCTCTATCAACCATATTTTGCAAATCTTTCTTCATTTGTCAGTAAACTTTTAACAGCACACACACACATATATATATTGTATATATATATATATATATATATATATATATATATATATATATATATATATATATATATATATATAGATATATATATATATATATATATATATATATATATATATATATATATATATATAGATATATATATATATATATATCTTTCATACAGTAATGAAGGATAATGTTGAGGTAATGATCTGTGTTGTATATATTAACAACAACACCCTGCTCATAATAATACAATGGTTCTTCACCAATACAATATATGCTCAATAAATCTTTGTTGTGATAACACACTGTGTTTGTAATTCCCTTTAAACCTCAGCAACAAAACAAACAAAGGTGTTTTAAACATCACCATAAATATAACCTCCAGTTCCACTTGCATAATAACAATAATTTCTGAGAAACTCCAGCACGCAAGATCGATCCCACCTCAGTGCTCCAAAACGTCTCGTACATAAATCACAATATAGTGATTTTCATTGTACATGCGTAACAATGCAGATAAATATAATGGTTTAAATAAATAACCAAACACACATATGCAATGCATGTGTGGGGTTGGGTAATTATTTGTGTTCAACCAGATTATTGTGACTTGTTCCCTGCAATATTGATCTCATTTTGTTTCAGTTTTGTATATAGGACTCTGTAGAAGGCTTAGTGATCTTTGCGAGGAAGCTCCTAGTTATATTCACCCAAACGGATTCATATATATTATTATTAATTATATATATATATATATATATATATATATATATATATATATATATATATATATATATATATATATATATATATATATATATATATATATAGGTATATTAGTATTGTTATTGAGTAAGATTATTATTAGATAATTATTGACAGAAACTCTCAGGACCGCTGAGGTGATAGTACTGAGAGTAGCTCACAGGACCGCTGAGGTGATAGTACTGAGAGTAGCTCACAGGACCGCTGAGGTGATAGTACTGAGAGTAGCTCACAGGACCGCTGAGGTGATAGTACTGAGAGTAGCTCACAGGACCGCTGAGGTGATAGTACTGAGAGTAGCTCACAGGACCGCTGAGGTGATAGTACTGAGAGAAGCTCACAGGACCACTAAGGTGATAGTACTGAGAGTAGCTCACAGGACCGCTGAGGTGATGGTACTGAGAGTAGCTCACAGGACCGCTGAGGTGATGGTACTGAGAGTAGCTCACAGGACCGCTGAGGTCGGGTTGCAGAAGGAACTTCATAGGGATGAACATAAATAATAATTATGAACAGAGTTCATAACTAAATTGAACTCTCCTTGTATATAAACAGAGATAAGGCATACACCTCCCAGTGTATATATTTGTGAAGTATTACCATGGTTTGGTGTCGGACTTAAGGCCCATTAACCTCTGGAGGGTTATAAAGTCCACCACAATACCTTACTGACCATCAAGAAAAGTTTGGTGTCGGACTTAAGGCCTATTAACCTCTGGAGGGTTATTAAGTCCACCACAATACCTTACTGACCATCAAGAAAAGTTTGGTGTCGGACTTAAGGCCTATTAACCTCTGGAGGGTTATTAAGTCCACCACAATACCTTACTGACCATCAAGAAAAGTTTGGTGTCGGACTTAAGGCCCATTAACCTCTGGAGGGTTATAAAGTCCACCACAATACCTTACTGACCATCAAGAAAAGTTTGGTGTCGGACTTAAGGCCTATTAACCTCTGGAGGGTTAGTAAGTCCACCACAATACCTTACTGACCATCAAGAAAAGTTTGGTGTCGGACTTAAGGCCTATTAACCTCTGGAGGGTTAGTAAGTCCACCACAATACCTTACTGACCAACCAGAATCGTTTGGTGTCGGACTTAAGGCCTATTAACCTCTGGAGGGTTAGTAAGTCCACCACAATACCTTACTGACCAACCAGAAACGTTTGGTGTCGGACTTAAGGCCTATTAACCTCTGGAGGGTTACTAAGTCCACCACAATACCTTACTGACCATCAAGAAAAGTTTGGTGTCGGACTTAAGGCCTATTAACCTCTGGAGGGTTAGTAAGTCCACCACAATACCTTACTGACCATCAAGAAAAGTTTGGTGTCGGACTTAAGGCCTATTAACCTCTGGAGGGTTAGTAAGTCCACCACAATACCTTACTGACCATCAAGAAAAGTTTGGTGTCGGACTTAAGGCCTATTAACCTCTGGAGGGTTAGTAAGTCCACCACAATACCTTACTGACCAACCAGAAACGTTTGGTGTCGGACTTAAGGCCTATTAACCTCTGGAGGGTTAGTAAGTCCACCACAATACCTTACTGACCAACCAGAAACGTTTGGTGTCAGACTTAAGGCCTATTAACCTCTGGAGGGTTATAAAGTCCACCACAGTACCTTACTGACCAACCAGAAACGTTTGGTGTCGGACTTAAGGCCTATTAACCTCTGGAGGGTTACTAAGTCCACCACAATACCTTACTGACCAACCAGAAACGTTTGGTGTCAGACTTAAGGACCATTAACCTCTGGAGGGTTACTAAGTCCACCACAATACCTTACTGACCAACCAGAAACGTTTGGTGTCAGACTTAAGGACCATTAACCTCGGGAGGGTTACTAAGTCCACCACAGTACCTTACTGACCAACCAGGAAGTAAAATGTTGTCCTGTACATTAGCCAGGACTCACATACACTGCCAGCATATTCACACCGAGGAAGACTTATTATTCACAGTTCAGTGTGGTGAGTTTATCACAAACTGAACTAATTCATTTAATACTGAATCACTTCAGTATTAAAATTAAAACGTCCTAACACAATAGTATTTTCAGGATAAATAATTATACCTATAATTGAAATAATTATAATAATTAGTGAAATAATAATAATAATAATAATAATAATAATAATAATAATAATAATAATAATAATAATAATAATAATAATTATAGCTAGAATAATTGTAATAAAAATGATAAATTGACGTAAAAGAGATGATTATGGAGTTGTTAGGACTATAATTCTCTCTTCAAAACTGCTGAGTGAGTTTTAACAATGTGTCGACAAGTGGGCTCCAGGGGACCCCTTGGATCGCTTCTTGCAAGGCTGGGGTTCGAACCCTGATGATTCGAGTTGTAGGGGGGGGGGGTGACTGTTCTCTCACAACGTCCATATATCCCTTCCAAGTGCTATAAAGCAACTCTGACTTAATTCTTTCTTCTCACAATTACCTTACCTCACCTCATAATTACCCTACGTTACCATCTCACAATTACCTTACCTCACCTTCTCATAATTACCTCGACGGCTGAAACAGCTGACGAGTGGGAATACTCACACGTCCGCCAACACGCAAACTATCGTACGCCGACGACCGAAACTGTTGTACTGGATAAAAGACTTCTGCAGTGCCACTATGACTCTACAGCCCGTCCTCCTGAGGCTTCCCAACGTCAAGAAACGGCCGTACTAAACTGCCCTTATATCCTAACCTACCAGAGGACCCAAAACAGAAAACGGAACAATATGTCAATTTCCCGACCCGCTACCATTTTCTAGTACGACGAATTTTTGGCCTTAGGGAGACTATACGTCCAAAATGCGACGTTCTATCAGGAGGCCCGGTGGGGCACCAGTGTCACCTTGAGTTGAGATACAAAGATACAATGTAGATATTGATATTTATGGAGATATAGATACAAAGATATCCACGTCACTTGGATTAAGTTAGGCTGTACTGGAGAACAGGAAGTCCCTGAGACACTCAGCTGTCTGGTGAAGGCATCAGTAACAGATTCATGAAAATGATTTTTTGTCAGTGTAAGCCCTTAACAGATTCATCATTTTTGTCAGTGTAAGCCCTTAACAGATTCATAATTTTTGTCAGTGTAAGCCCTAACAGCTTCATCATTTTTGTCAGTGTAAACCCTTAACAGATTCATAATTTTTGTTAGTGTAAGCCCTAACAGTTTCATTATTTTTGTCAGTGTAAGCCCTTAACAGCTTCATAATTTTTGTCAGTGTAAGCCCTAACAGCTTCATCATTTTTGTCAGTGTAAGCCCTTAACAGCTTCATAATTTTTGTCAGTGTAAGCCCTAACAGCTTCATCATTTTTGTCAGTGTAAGCCCTTAACAGCTACATCATTTTTGTCAGTGTAAGCCCTTAACAGCTTCATCATTTTTGTCAGTGTAAGCCCTAACAGCTTCATCATTTTTGTCAGTGTAAACCCTTAACAGATTCATAATTTTTGTTAGTGTAAGCCCTAACAGCTTCATTATTTTTGTCAGTGTAAGCCCTTAACAGCTTCATCATTTTTGTCAGTGTAAGCCCTTAACAGCTTCATCATTTTTGTCAGTGTAAGCCCTTAACAGATTCTTCATTGTCAAGAACTTTTGGAACGTTTGTGGAAGAACATATTTACTAAGTTCATGTAATTGGCACCTTTAACGATGTAGTTAAGATACAGACTCTTGATATTGAGCAATTATACAGTTTTGCTCAGTAATAATAAGAGAATTTATTCACTGTTAATAAGAGTGGCACTTTTATATACAGAAACAAAAGAAAAAGTTACAAAATAATAATTATATGCAGGTCAAAAAAACATCGAAAATTACATATTTTTGGAGAAATATATTTATTTCTGTACATTCATGTATATAGTGAAGAACCATTAAAAAGGTTCCAGCCGCAGATGTGGTAATAAATAAACTGTGACTAATATTGTTGAAACAGTTGCTCAGGGTCAGAGATAATCGCTCACAAGAGTTAAAAAGTGTTTTGAAATATATATATATATATATATATATATATATATATATATATATATATATATATATATATATATATATATATTATATAAATATGAAAGAAAAAGTAAGATTAATAATTCTAATACGAATAACATTAAGATTAATATATTCTAATACGAATATAGAAGCATCAAGAAATATGGGCCAATAGGCCCTTTGCAGTTACTTCCATTCTTCCCTTTAACTTACAAAATATTATACCCATTGTTTCGTGTCCTGTCTTGTGTTGAAAGTTTGTTTTCACCTCATCCAAAACTGTTGTAACATATCACCTCACCCAAATGCAGGTATAAAATCGCAGCTGTTTGAACTCTGTTCAGTTATAGTTGTGTGTGTGTAAACTAAAGTCTTTGAAAATGTAATAAGTTATTACGTAATGCGTTCAAGTATCGCGTCAGACTAGAAATAAAAATGAATTTTGGAGAATTGATTTTTAAGTTACCATCAACAGTGAAAAGAAATATAAGAAACAGAGAAAATTCGTGTTAGAATTATTAATCTTACTTTTTCGGTCATATTTAATAATATATGTCTACAGGAAAGACTGCTACCAAAATATACTAATATATATATATATATATATATATATATATATATATATATATATATATATATATATATATATATATATATATATATATATATATATATATATATATATATATATATATATGTCGTACCTAGTAGCCAGAATGCACTTCTCGGCCTACTATGCAAGGCCCGATTTGCCTAATAAGCCAAGTTTTCCTGAATTAATATATTTTCTCTAATATTTTTCTTATGAAATGATAAAGCTACCCATTTCATTATGTATGATGTCAATTTTTTTAATTGGAGTTAAAATTAACGTAGATATATGACCGAACCTAACCAACCCTACCTAACCTAACCTAACCTATATTTATAGGTTAGGTTAGGTTAGGTAGCCGAAAAAGTTAGGTTAGGTTAGGTTAGGTTGGTTAGGTAGTCGAAAAACAATTAATTCATGAAAACTTGGCTTATTAGGCAAATTGGGCCTAATTACTAATAACTTACTTACTGACTGACTTATTGACTTACTTATTTACTTACTTACTTACTTACTTACTTATTTACTTACTTACTTACTTACTTACTTACTTACTTACTTACTTACTGACTTAGGCGGTGTGTGAGTATTCATGACTAGAATGATCGCTTCAGTAAGATAATCTCGGGTTGTTAAGCAACCCGAGCCTTGCCTACCAGGCCAAGCAGTGTGGCTCTTGCAGTGATTACTAATAAACAGCTTTAGCAAATTTATAAAGTAATTAAGAGATTAACGAGAAGTGTATTACAAATAAAATTCCAGAAATTACACATTTAATCGTCAGCTTTTTTTTTTGTTTACATATATTCAACACCAGATACGTTCATCTGGCCATAGTGAACGTTCACCTGGCCATAGTGAACGTTCACCTGGCCATAGTGAACGTTCATCTGGC
The DNA here is from genome assembly GCF_020424385.1 of Procambarus clarkii. NCBI lineage: Eukaryota > Metazoa > Arthropoda > Malacostraca > Decapoda > Cambaridae > Procambarus > Procambarus clarkii. The sequence continues at coordinate 45,805 of NW_025555557.1, read as the reverse complement.
CATAGTGAACGTTCACCTGGCCATAGTGAACGTTCATCTGGCCATAGTGAACGTTCATCTGATCATAGTGAACGTTCATCTGGCCATAGTGAACGTTCACCTGGCCATAGTGAACGTTCACCTGGCCATAGTGAACGTTCACCTGGCCATAGTGAACGTTCATCTGGCCATAGTGAACGTTCACCTGGCCATAGTGAACGTTCATCTGGCCATAGTGAACGTTCATCTGGCCATAGTGTACGTTCATCTGGTCATAGTGAACGTTCACCTGGTCATAGTGAACGTTCATCTGGCCATAGTGAACGTTCATCTGGTCATAGTGAACGTTCATCTGGTCATAGTGAACGTTCATCTGGCCATAGTGAACGTTCATCTGGTCATAGTGAACGTTCATCTGGCCATAGTGAACGTTCATCTGGCCATAGTGAACGTTCATCTGGTCATAGTGAACGTTCATCTGGCCATAGTGAACGTTCATCTGGCCATAGTGAACGTTCACCTGGCCATAGTGAACGTTCACCTGGCCATAGTGAACGTTCATCTGGCCATAGTGAACGTTCATCTGGCCATAGTGAACGTTCATCTGGCCATAGTGAACGTTCATCTGGCCATAGTGAACGTTCATCTGGTCATAGTGAACGTTCATCTGGCCATAGTGAACGTTCATCTGGCCATAGTGAACGTTCATCTGGCCATAGTGAACGTTCATCTGGCCATAGTGAACGTTCATCTGGCCATAGTGAACGTTCACCTGGCCATAGTGAACGTTCATCTGGCCATAATGAACGTTCATCTGGTCATAGTGAACGTTCATCTGGTCATAGTGAACGTTCATCTGGTCATAGTGAACGTTCATCTGTTCATAGTGAACGTTCATCTGGCCATAGTGAACGTTCATCTGGCCATAGTGAACGTTCATCTGTTCATAGTGAACGTTCATCTGATCATAGTGAACGTTCATCTGTTCATTGTGAACGTTCATCTGGCCATAATGAACGTTCATCTGGCCATAGTGAACGTTCACCTGGCCATAGTGAACGTTCATCTGATCATAGTGAACGTTCATCTGGCCATAGTGAACGTTCACCTGGCCATAGTGAACGTTCATCTGATCATAATGAACGTTCATCTGGCCATAGTGAACGTTCATCTGGCCATAGTGAACGTTCACCTGGCCATAGTGAACGTTCACCTGGCCATAGTGAACGTTCATCTGGCCATAGTGAACGTTCATCTGGCCATAGTGAACGTTCATCTGGCCATAGTGAACGTTCATCTGGTCATAGTGAACGTTCATCTGGTCATAGTGAACGTTCATCTGGTCATAGTGAACGTTCATCTGGTCATAGTGAACGTTCATCTGGCCATAGTGAACGTTCATCTGGCCATAGTGAACGTTCATCTGGCCATAGTGAACGTTCATCTGGCCATAGTGAACGTTCACCTGGCCATAGTGAACGTTCATCTGGCTATAGTGAACGTTCATCTGATCATAGTGAACGTTCATCTGGCCATAGTGAACGTTCATCTGGCCATATTGAACGTTCATCTGGCCATAATGAACGTTCATCTGGCCATAATGAACGTTCATCTGGCCATAGTGAACGTTCCTCTGGCCAGAAAGAGCGTTCTACGTCCTGAAGAAGCGTTCAAATATACATATTATATATGTGCTTGTGTGCAAGATGCAGACCACAACAGCGCGGCTGATAACATTTCACTCACTTGCGTCATGGGAGACTCGAACCCGGGCCCTGGAAAGAACGACGAGACCGTTGCCCTCCCAACCGCACCCTGGATGCCCATAATAAGAATATAACTATGAATATGAGATCCGATATCATGGGTGGTGAGGTCGGTATTGCGCAGTCGTCTCGTACTTCGGAGTCCCAGTTCGACTCTCCTCGGAGTGAACGAAATGCTTGTATGTGTTATACATGGTCGTGTTTCTTCCCCAAACACTTCGGGGTTTTTCTCAATCTTCAAAAAAAAAAAAATTATGTATGGCCCTGGCTACTTGTGGGGTGGACGGTAGAGTGACGGACCCGCGTCATGCAAGTCGGCGTTCAATCCCCGACCGTCCACCAAGAGGTTGGGTACCATTGAGGTGCCGTAATGGGGATTCGAACCTATGCGACGGGTGTTCCCGGATGCACGCTCTAGCCGAGTACGCTACGACATGGTCAAAAGAATTACAACCTTGAGTACAACTGCACCCACAAGGATCCCGAGGCGTCCACTGATGCCGAACCAAACCGAATTTCACACAGCTTAACCCCCCCCCCCCCCATGCACTCTGGCTCTGTCGACCAGTAATTCATAGGTTCGAATCCCAGTCACGGCTCCTGTGGCGGTTCTCATTGATATATGACGAGATATATAGGAGAAATATATATGATATATCAATTGATATATATATATATATATATATATATATATATATATATATATATATATATATATATATATATATATATATATATATATATATATATATATATATATATATATATATATATATATATATATATATATATATATATATATGTCGTACCTAGTAGCCAGAACGCACTTCTCAGTCTACTATGCAAGGCCCGATTTGCCTAATAAGCCAAGTTTTCCTGAATTAATATATTTTCTGTAATTTTTTCTTATGAAATGATAAAGCTACATATTTCATCATGTATGAGGTCAATTTTTTTTTTATTGGAGTTAAAATTAACGTAGATATATGACCGAACCTAACCAACTCTACCTAACCTAACCTAACCTAACCTATCTTTATAGGTTAGGTTAGGTTAGGTTAGGTAGCCGAAAAAGTTAGGTTAGGTTTGTTAGGTAGTCGAAAAACAATTAATTCATGAGAACTTGGCTTATTAGGCAAATCGGGCCTTGCATAGTAGGCTGAGAAGTGGGTTCTGGCTATTAGGTACGACATATATATATATATATATATATATATATATATATATATATATATATATATATATATATATATTATATATATATATATATATATATATATATATATATATATATATATATATATATATATATATATATATATATATACATATGACAAATCAATATATCTCACTGTTTTCTCTGTGAATTACAAAGATACTAAACATAAACGTTTCAATAAAAATTGTAAATACAAAAATTGCAATGAATTCTCCTTTACGATGAGATCAATAGTAATGTACATATTAATAAAACCATTATAATTATCATGATAATTCTTGTGGTAACGAGAGTAAAGAGATAACAGACAACAACGAAAAAGTTACACTGAGAAAACTCCCTCCTCGAACTTAATCACATGTGAAACAATCACTTAAGTTTCCAAGTCCTTACTAAGTTCCTTAGACCTTACTGACGCTCTCTGTCAGGAACCCGTAGGTGCTGGACCAGGCCGTCCACCTCCTGGGGCTCGTGCGGCCCAAGCTCTGCTGCAGGAGGCTGGGGTCGTTCCTGCCCTTGATGGGGTGGTTGGTCTCCTGCCCCGACCAAGGCGGTGTCCGGGTTTGGAGTCCCTGTCCCTTCTTCACCAACTTGGAGGTCAACTCCGGAGCTCACAGCTCCTGCGACGGCGCTGGAACCAACCGTATTGGCGTTTGCCTTTCCATTAGAGACATTCGGCGCCGTGGAGAAAGGGGGGACCTGCTGCTTGGGTAACAGCTTCTCCGTATCAACCTTGCCTGGCTTTTCGCCCTGGTGAGGCCACTCCAGACCGACAACCAGAGCCCAACTCCATAGTCTCCTGAGGATCTACTCTCTGTCTAGTCCTTACTGAGTTCCTTTATCTTTACTAAGTTTCTTAATCCTTACTAAGTTCCCTAGTCCTTACTAAGTTTCTTAGTTCTTACTAAGTTTCTTATTCCTTACTAAGTTCCATAGTCCTTACTAAGTTTAACAGTTCTTATTAACTTCCTAAGTTGTAACTAAGTTCCATAGTTCTTTCAAACTTCAATAATCCTTACTAAGTTCTGTAGAACTTCTAAGTTCCATAGACCTTACAAAGTACCATAGTTCCTGGTAACTTCTGAACTTCTTATAAGTTCCCTAGCTAATCCTTACTAACTTCTGAAATCCACACTAAGTTCACCAGTCCTTAGTAAGTTTACTAGTCATTGCAAAGTTTTTAAGTCACTACGAAGTTCACAAGCCTTTACTAAGTCCCCTAGCCCTTACTAAGTCCCCAAGCCCTCACTAAGTCTCCAAGCCCTCACTAAGTCCCCAAGCCCTCACTAAGTCCCCAAGCCTTCACTAAGTCCCCCAGCCTTCACTAAGTCCCCCAGCCTTCACTAAGTCCCCAAGCCCTCATTAAGTCCCCAAACCCTCACTAAGTCCCCGAGCCCTCATTAAGTCCCCAAGCCCTGACTAAGTCCCCAAGCCCTGACTAAGTCCCAAAGCCCTCACTAAGTCCCCAAGCCCTCACTAAGTCCCCCAGCCCTCACTAAGTCCCCGAGCCCTCACTAAGTCCCCGAGCCCTCACTAAGTCCCCAAGCCCTCACTTAGTCCCCAAGCCCTCACTAAGTCCCCAAGCCCTCACTAAGTCCCCAAGCCCTCACTAAGTCCCCAAGCCCTCACTAAGTCCCCCAGCCCTAAGGGGCGGGAAGAGCCGCCAACATAGGGATCTTCCTATCAAGGAACCAGACGTGCATGGGCTCCTTCCGGCCCTTCATGGGCACCGGACCTCGGTAGGAGAATGCGAAACCCGGGTCGTAGTTCTCCGCCGCCTGCAGGTACCTGAGGGAGTGAGAGAGAGATAAATGTAGAGAGGGAGGGAGAGATGCAGAGGTAAACAGGGAGCTGAGGTAACATATTGAGATGCATTTTTTGGCGCAGATGACGATGGTATTGGGGTGTGTGGGGGGGGGGGAGGGGGGAGGGAGGGGTGTGGATCGACAAGGCGGATGTAAAAGAGTTAGAGTGGATATGGCAGAGGCAGGGGTGGATATGGAAAGAGGTGGGGGTGGATATGGAAGAGGTAGGGTGGACGTGGAAGAGGTAGGGGTGGACGTGGAAGAGGTAGGGTGGACGTGGAAGAGGTAGGGTGGACGTGGAAGAGGTAGGGATGGATATGGAAGAGATAGGGTGGACATGGAAGAGGTAGGGTGGACATGGAAGAGGTAGGATGGATATGGAAGAGGTAGGTGTGGACATGGAAAAGGTAGGGAGGACATGGAAGAGATAGGGTGGACATGGAAGAGGTAGTGGTGGACATGGAAGAGATAGGGTGGATATGGAAAAGGCAGGGTGGACATGGAAGAGGTAGGGTGGACATGGAAGAGGTAGGGGTGGACATAGAACAGATAGGGTGGATATGGAAGAGGTAGGGGTGGACATGGAAGAGGGAAGTGTGGATATGGAAGAGGAAGGGTGGACATGGAAGAGGTAGGGTGGACATGGAAGAGGTAGGGTGGACATGGAAGAGGTAGGGTGGATATGGAAGAGGTAGGGAGGATATGGAAGAGGTAGGGTGGACATGGAAGAGATAGGGTGGATATAGAAGAGGTAGGGTGGACATGGAAGAGGTAGGGTGGACATGGAAGAGGTAGGGTGGACATGGAAGAGGTAGGGTGGACATGGAAGAGGTAGGGTGGACATGGAAGAGGTAGGGTGGACATGGAAGAGATAGGGTGGATATGGAAGAGGTAGGGTGGACATGGAAGAGGTAGGGGTGGACATGGAAGAGGTAGGGGTGGACATGGAAGAGATAGGGTGGATATGGAAGAGGAAGGGTGGACATGGAAGAGGTAGGGTGGACATGGAAGAGGTAGGGTGGACATGGAAGAGATAGAGTGGATATGGAAGAGGTAGGGTGGACATGGAAGAGGTAGGGTGGACATGGAAGAGGTAGGGTGGACATGGAAGAGGTAGGGTGGACATGGAAGAGATAGGGTGGATATGGAAGAGGTAGGGTGGACATGGAAGAGGTAGGGTGGACATGGAAGAGGTAGGGGGTGGACATGGAAGAGATAGGGTGGATATGGAAGAGGTAGAGTGGACATGGAAGAGGTAGGGTGGATATGGAAGAGATAGGGAGGATATGGAAGAGGTAGGGTGGACATGGAAGAGGTAGGGGTGGACATGGAAGAGATAGGGTGGATATGGAAGAGGTAGGGTGGACATGGAAGAGGTTGGGTGGATATGGAAGAGGTAGGGTGGACATGGAAGAGGTAGGGTGGACATGGAAGAGGTAGGGTGGACATGGAAGAGGTAGGGGTGGACATGGAAGAGGTAGGGGTGGACATGGAAGAGGTAGGGTGGACATGGAAGAGGTAGGGTGGACATGGAAGAGGTAGGGTGGACATGGAAGAGGTAGGGGTGGACATGGAAGAGGTAGGGGTGGACATGGAAGAGGTAGGGTGGATATGGAAGAGGTAGGGGTGGACATGGAAGAGGTAGGGAGGATATGGAAGAGGTAGGGTGGACATGGAAGAGGTAGGGGTGGACATGGAAGAGGTAGGGTGGATATGGAAGAGGTAGGGGTGGACATGGAAGAGGTAGGGTGGATATGGAAGAGGTAGGGGTGGATATTTAAGAGGTAGGGGTGGACATGGAAGAGGTAGGGAGGATATGGAAGAGGTAGGGTGGACATGGAAGAGATAGGGTGGATATGTTACCTGGTTGTATACCTGGTTGATACCTGGTTGATGGGGTTCTGGGAGTTCTTCTACTCCCCAAGCCCGGCCCGAGGCCAGGCTTGACTTGTGAGAGTTTGGTCCACCAGGCTGTTGCTTGGAGCGGCCCGCAGGGCCACATACCCCCCACAGCCCGGTTGGTCCGGCACTCCTTGGAGGAATAAATCTAGTTTTCTCTTGAAAATGGAAGAGGTAGGGTTGACATGGAAGAGGTAGGGTGGACATGGAAGAGGTAGGGTGGACATGGAAGAGGTAGGGAGGATATGGAAGAGGTAGGGTGGACATGGAAGAGGTAGGGAGGATATGGAAGAGGTAGGGTGGACATGGAAGAGGTAGGGAGGATATGGAAGAGGTAGGGTGGACATGGAAGAGGTAGGGTGGATATGGAAGAAGTAGGGGTGGACATGGAAGAGGTAGGGGTGGACATGGAAGAGGTAGGGGTGGACATGGAAGAGGTAGGGTGGATATGGAAGAGGTAGGGGTGGATATTAAAGAGGTAGGGGTGGACATGGAAGAGGTAGGAGTGGACATGGAAGAGGTAGGGTGGACATGGAAGAGGTAGGGTGGACATGGAAGAGGTAGGGAGGATATGGAAGAGGTAGGGTGGACATGGAAGAGGTAGGGTGGACATGGAAGAGGTAGGGAGGATATGGAAGAGGTAGGGGTGGACATGGAAGAGGTAGGGGTGGACATGGAAGAGGTAGGGAGGACATGGAAGAGGTAGGGTGGACATGGAAGAGGTAGGCAGGACATGGAAGAGGTAGGGAGGACATGGAAGAGGTAGGGTGGACATGGAAGAGGTAGGGTGGACATGGAAGAGGTAGGGGTGGACATGGAAGAGGTAGGGAGGACATGGAAGAGGTAGGGTGGACATGGAAGAGGTAGGCAGGACATGGAAGAGGTAGGGGTGGACATGGAAGAGGTAGGGGTGGACATGGAAGAGGTAGGGTGGACATGGAAGAGGTAGGGGTGGACATGGAAGAGGTAGGGAGGACATGGAAGAGGTAGGGGTGGACATGGAAGAGGTAGGGGTGGAACCTTTTTTACTCAGTCTCAAAATCTTAGATACATATTTACCTGAATTTACCTGAGGGCCGTTGATACTAGTGGCCTCGACGAGGACAGGAAGCCGACAGCTTGTCAAAGGCCCCCCGCACCCCCATTTGCCCAGATGACATACACAGAAGTTCAGATGATGTAACTCGGATCCGGTTCCATAGAGATTTTGGAACAGAAAACGGAGAGTGTAGCGGTGACTCTTCAGAAGGAGCCCCGTAAATAATGCGAGCATCTTTACTGGTCGTGAATTGCAAGTTCTCAGGTGGTGGAATTAATTTCAAGCTGCCTGAAGATGTTGCTCTGCAATGATCTTCAAGTCATGTAGTATTGCACGGCGGTAAGGAACTACGCTGGTGAGTGGTGAGGCTGTTGCAAAATACAGTGGAAACAGTTTCAGTTGAAGAAATAGATCAGCAGGAGAAATTGCACCATTATATGTTCATAGAGGGTACTCACCTAGTTGTACTCACCTAGTTGTACTCACCTAGATGTGCTCATCTAGTTGTACTCACCTAGTTGTACTCACCTAGTTGTACTCATCTAGATGTGCTCATCTAGTTGTACTCACCTAGTTGTACTCACCTAGTTGTACTCATCTAGATGTGCTCATCTAGTTGTACTCACCTAGTTGTACTCATCTAGATGTGCTCATCTAGTTGTACTCACCTAGTTGTGCTCACCTAGTTGTACTCACCTAGTTGTACTCATCTAGTTGTACTCAACTAGTTGTACTCACCTAGTTGAACTCACCTAGTTGTACTCATCTAGTTGTACTCATCTAGTTGTACTCACCTAGTTGTACTCACCTAGTTGTACTCACCTAGTTGTACTCACCTAGTTGTACTCACCTAGTTGTACTCACCTAGTTGTGCTCATCTAGTTGTACTCACCTAGTTGTGCTCATCTAGTTGTACTCAACTAGTTGTACTCACCTAGTTGAACTCACCTAGTTGTACTCACCTAGATGTGCTCATCTAGTTGTACTCAACTAGTTGTACTCACCTAGTTGAACTCACCTAGTTGTACTCAACTAGTTGTACTCACCTAGTTGAACTCACCTAGTTGTACTCACCTAGTTGTACTCATCTAGTTGTACTCACCTAGTTGTACTCACCTAGTTGAACTCACCTAGTTGTACTCACCTAGATGTACTCATCTAATTGTACTCACCTAGATGTACTCACCTAGTTGTACTCACCTAGTTGTACTCATCTAATTGTACTCACCTAGATGTTCTCACCTAGTTGTGCTCATCTAATTGTGCTTGCGGGGGTTGAGCTTGCGGGCTCTTTGGTCCCGCCTCTCAACCGTCAATCAACTGGTGTACAGGTTCCTGAGCCTATTGGGCTCTATCATATCTACACTTGAAGCTGTGTATGGAGTCAGCCTCCATCACATCACTGCCTAATGCATTCCATTTGTCTACTATTCTGACACTGAAAAAATTCTTTCTAATGTCTCAATGGATCATTTGGACACTCAATTTCCACCTGTGTCCTCTAGTGGGTGTATGTCCCTTGCGTTAAATGGTCTGTCCTTATCTACCCTATCAATTCCTCTGAGAATCTTGTATGTGGTGATCATGTCCTCCCTAACTCTTCTGTCTCCTTGTGACGTGAGGTTTAATTCCCGTAGTCTCTCCTCGTAGCTCATACCCCTCAGTTCGGGTACAAGTCTGGTGGTAAACCTTTGAACCTTTTCCAGTTTAGTCTTATGCTTGACTAGATATGAACTCCATGCTGGAGCCGCATACTCCAGGATTGGTCTGACATATGTGGTATACAAAGTTTTGAAAGATTCCTTACGTAGGTTTCTAAAGGCTGTTCTTATGTTAGCCAACCTGGCATATGCCGCTGATGATATCCTCTTGATATGAGCTTCAGGGGACAGATCTGGCGTGATATCAACCCCCAAGTCTTTCTTTCTCTCAGACTCTTGAAGTATTTCATCTCCCAAATGATTCCTTGTATCTGGCCTCCTGCTCCCTACACCTATCTTCATTACATTGCATTTGCTTGGGTTAAACTCTAAAAACCTTTTGTTCGACCATTCCAGCAGCTTGTCCAGATCTTATTGAAGCCTCAAGCTGTCCTCCTCTGTCTTAATCCTTCTCATAATTTTGGCTTCGTCAGCAAACATTGTGAGGAATGAGTCTATACCCTCTGGGAGATCATTTACTTATATCAGAAACAGGATACGTTCAAGTACAGAGCCCTGTGGGACTCCACTGGTGACTTCACGCCAATCTGAGGTCTCACCTCTCACTGTAACTCTCTGCTTCCTATCGCTTAGGTACTCCCTTATCCACTGGAGCGCCCTACCAGTTAATTCTGCCTGTTTCTCCAGCTTATGCATCAACCTTTTATGGGGTACTGTGTCAAAGGCTTTCCGACAATCCAACAAAATGCAGTCCGCCCATCCTTCTCTTTCTTGCTTAATCTTTGTCACCTGATCGTAGAATTCTATTAAGCCTGTAAGGCAAGATTTACCCTCCCTGAACCCATGTTGATGGGTTGTCACGAAGTCTCTTCTCTCCAGATGTGTTACTAGGTTTTTTCTCACAATCTTCTCCATCACCTTGCATGGTATACAAGTTAAGGACACTGGCCTATAGTTCAGTGCCTCTTGTCTGTCACCCTTTTTGTATATTGGGACTACATTCGCCGTCTTCCATATTTCTGGTAGGTCTCCCGTTTCCAGTGACCTACTATACACTATGGAGAGTGGCAAGCAGAGCGCTCCTGCACACTTTTTCAATACCTAGGGTGAGATTCCATCCGGGCCAACAGCCTTTCTCACGTCCAGATCCAACAGGTGCCTCTCAATCTCATCTCTATAGTAATTTCGAACCCTTCCAAAGTCGCCTGTTTACTGCCACCTCTCCTAGCGCAGTGACCTCTCCTCGTTCTATTGTGAAGACCTCCTGGAACCTCTTGTTTCCAGGAGGTATTCATATAAATACATCTCGTTTGTTTCCCATTCTAAGTTTCATCCCCTGTTTCTTCACTGTTCTTTTTTACTGATATGACTGTGTAGTAGCTTGGGTTCGGGCTTGGCTCTATTAGCTATATCATTTTTATACTTTTTCTCAGCTTCTCTTATCACACTAACATACTCGTTCCTGGTTCTCTGGTTCTCTCTACTGTCTGGTGTTCTGTTATTTCGGAAGTTCCTCCACGCCCTTTTGTTCAGTTCCTTTGCTTTCATACATTCCTAGTAAACCACGGATTCTTCCTTTGCTTCTCTGTTTACCTGTCGGGCCGGGACAAACCTGCTTACAGCCTCCTGACACTTTTGGGTGACATAGTCCATCATGTCTTGTACGGACTTAGTTGTGAGTTCTGAGTCCCAATGTATATCCCCTAGGAATTTTCTCATCTCATAATTTCACTTTCGATACGCCAGCCCTTTGTTTCCAAGTTCTATTTTGGGGGAGATAATTCTTAGCTTTACCAGGTACTCAAAGTTCAATACACTGTGATCACTCATTCCCAAAGGTGCTTCCGACTTCACTTCCCTTATATCCAACTCATTTAGGGTAAATATCAGATCAAGCATAGCTGGTTCATCCTCTCCTCTCATTCTTGTCGGTCCCTTGACGTGTTGACTTAGAAAGTTTCTTGTTGCCACGTCCAGCAGCTTAGCTCTCCATGTGTCTGGTCCACCATGTGGGTCTCTGTTCTCCCAATCTATCTTCGCATGGTTGAAGTCTCCCATAGTTAGTAGTCTGGATCCGTTCCTGCTAGCCACAGAAGCTGCTCTCTCTATTATATTGATGGTGGCCATGTTGTTTCTGTCAAATTCCCGTCTGGGTCTTCTGTCGTTCGGTGTGGGTTATATATGACCACTACTATAATTTTTTGTCCTCCAGTTGCTATGGTGCCTGATATGTAGTCACTGAAACCTTCACAGCCCTGTATCTCCTCAAAACTCCAGCCTTTTCTTATCAGCAAAGCTACACCACCTCCTCCTCTTCCTGCTCTCTCTCTCCTCACTACATAGTAGTCCTGAGGTGGTGGAGGGTTTGTGTGTGTGTGTGTGTGTTTGTGTGTGTGTGTGTGTGTGTGTGGTGTGTGTGTGTGTGTGTGTGTGTGTGTGTGTGTGTGTGTGTGTGTGTGTGTGTGTGTGTGTGTGTGTGTGTGTGTGTGTGCATGTGTATACTCACCTATTTGTACTTACCTATTTGTGCTTGCGGGGGTTGAGCTTTGTCTCTTTGGTCCCGCCTCTCAACTGTCAATCAACTGGTGTGCAGACTTCTGAGCCTACTGGGCTCTATCATATCTACATTTGAAACTGTGTATGGAGTCAGCCTCCACCACATCACTTCCTAGTGCATTCCATTTACTAACTACTCTGACACCGAAAAAATTCTTTCTAATGTCTCTGTGGCTCATTTGGTTCCTAAGTTTCCACCTGTGTCCCCTTGTTCGTGTTCCACCCGTGCTGAAAAGTTTGTCTTTGTCCACCATGTCAATTCCCCTGAGAATTTTGTAGGTGCTTATCATTTCTTCCCTTACTCTTCTGTTTTCCAGGGACGTGAGGTTCAGCTCCTTCAGCCTTTCTTCGTAGCTCATACCTCTCAGTTCCGGGACGAGCCTGGTGGCATACCGCTGAATCTTCTCTAACTTTGTCTTGTGTTAAACTAGATATGGACTCCAGACAGGAGCTACATATTCCAGGATTAGTCTGACATAAGTGGTATACAGGGTCCTGAACGATTCCTTACACAAGTTTCTAAAGGGAGTTCTTATGTTGTCCAACCTAGCCTATGCCGCTGAAGATGTCCTTTTGATGTGTGCCTCTGGGGACAGGATCGGTGTGATATCGACCCCCAGATCTTTTCCTCTATCAACTGATCAAATCTCTTGCAGGATTTCACCTCCCAGATGGTACCTTGCGTTCAGCCTTCTGCTTCCTTCGCCTAATTTCTTTACTTTACATTTTCCATTACATTACAGTTGAACTTTATCAGCCATTTTCTAGACCAGTCCTCCAGCCTGTCCAGGTCATCCTGTTCTCTCTGTCTATCATCATCTGTCTTGATTCTTCTCATAATTTTTGCATCATCAGTAAACATTGAGAGGAATGAGTCTATACCCTCTGGAAGGTCGTTTACATATATTAGAAACAGGATGGGTCCGAGTACAGAGCCCTGTGGGACTCCGCTGGTGACATCAGTTACTCTGCTGTCTCTCCTCTAACATTTACTCGCTGTTTCCTGTTGCTTAGGTACTCCCTTATGCACTGGAGCACCTTCCCTTTTACTCCTGCCTGTTGCTCCAACTTTTTTAACAGCCTTTTATGGGGTACTGTGTCAAAGGCTTTCTGGCAGTCCAGGAAAATGCAGTCTGCCCACCCTTCTCTTTCCTGCATAGTTTTTGTTGCCTGGTCATATAATTCTATTAAACCTGTGAGGCACGATTTACCATCTCTGAACCCATGTTGGTGGTGTGTCACAAAACTTTTTCCCTGGAGATGCTCTACGAGCCTTTTCCTCACGATCTTCTCCATCACCTTGCACGGTATACAAGTTAGGGAAACTGGCCTGTAGTTCAGTGTCTCTTGCCTGTCACCCTTTCTGTATATTGGGACTACATTACCCGTCTTCCAACTTTCCGGTAGGTCTCCCGTTTTCAGTGACCTGTGTGTGTGTGTGTGTGTGTGTGTGTGTGTGTGTGTGTGTGTGTACTCACCTAATTGTACTCACCTAATTGTGCTTGCGGGGGTTGAGCTCTGGCTCTTTGGTCCCGCCTCTCAACCGTCAATCAACTGGTGTACAGATTCCTGAGCCTATTGGGCTCTATCATATCTACATTTGAAACTGTGTATGGAGTCAGCCTCCACCACATCACTTCCTAATGCATTCCATTTACTAACTACTCTGACACTGAAAAAGTTCTTTCTAACGTCTCTGTGGCTCATTTGGGTACTCAGCTTCCACCTGTGTCCCCTTGTTCGCGTCCCACCAGTGTTGAATAGTTCATCCTTGTTTACCCGGTCGATTCCCCTGAGGATTTTGTAGGTTGTGATCATGTCCCCCCTTACTCTTCTGTCTTCCAGTGTCGTAAGGTGCATTTCCCGCAGCCTTTCCTCATAACTCATGCCTCTTAGTTCTGGGACTAGTCAAGTAGCATACCTTTGGACTTTTTCCAGCTTCGTCTTGTGCTTGACAAGGTACGGGCTCCATGCTGGGGCCGCATACTCCAGGATTGGTCTTACATATGTGGTGTACAAGATTGTGTGTGTGTGTGTGTGTGTGTGTGTGTGTGTGTGTGTGTGTGTGTGTGTGTGTGTGTGTGTGTGTGTGTGTGTGTGTGTGTGTGTGTGTGTGTGTGTGTGTGTGTGTGTGTGTGTGCGTGTGTGTGCGTGTGTACATGGACATATTGAAGGTCGAAGATGACCATGACTTCAATAGGGTAAGGTAAATATGAGGAGAAATTGCTCTGCAATTTCTGTATAGTAAGTACTATATAGTACTTGAAAGGGATATATTAAGAGGCTAGGAGCTGGGATATAGGACAGGCTATATGACCTGGGATATGACAGTAGACTAGGATCTGGGATATGAGCACAGACTATAGAAGTTCGGATATGACAGATGACTAGGAGTTGGGATATGAGGCAACCAGTTCTCGCACTTGCATATAGTCAATATTGGCTTATTTAATAAGTGCATATGTGACATACTAATAGATTGTGAATATTTTAGTTTACCTTGAAAAGCTTCATAGAAAACACCGACCTCACCTAACCTTCTTAGTACGTTAAGATAAGCATCTTATTGCTTTTTATTTACAATTATTACTTAACCTATCCGATGAGAGGCCCCTGACCTCTATGTGTCTCCCGGTGACATTGATGAGAGGCCCCTGACCTCTATGTGTCTCCCGGTGACATTGATGAGAGGGCCCCTGACCTGTATGTGTCTCCCGGTGACATTGATGAGAGGGCCCCTGACCTGTATGTGTCTCCCGGTGATATTGATGAGAGGGCCCCTGACCTCTATGTGTCTCCCGGTGACATTGATGAGAGGGCCCCTGACCTGTATGTGTCTCCCGGTGACATTGATGAGAGGGCCCCTGACCTCTATGTGTCTCCCGGTGACATTGATGAGAGGGCCCCTGACCTGTATGTGTCTCCCGGTGATATTGATGAGAGGGCCCCTGACCTCTATGTGTCTCCCGGTGACATTGATGAGAGGGCCCCTGACCTCTATGTGTCTCCCGGTGACATTGATGAGAGGCCCCTGACCTCTATGTGTCTCCCGGTGACATTGATGAGAGGCCCCCTGACCTCTATGTGTCTCCCGGTGACATTGATGAGAGGCCCCTGACCTCTATGTGTCTCCCGGTGACATTGATGAGAGGGCCCCTGACCTCTATGTGTCTCCCGGTGACATTGATGAGAGGGCCCCTGACCTCTATGTGTCTCCCGGTGACATTGATGAGAGGGCCCCTGACCTCTATGTGTCTCCCGGTGACATTGATGTGAGGGCCCCTGACCTCTATGTGTCTCCCGGTGACATTGATGTGAGGGCCCCTGACCTCTATGTGTCTCCCGGTGACATTGATGAGAGGGCCCCTGACCTCTATGTGTCTCCCGGTGACATTGATGAGAGGGCCCCTGACCTCTATGTGTCTCCCGGTGACATTGATGAGAGGGCCCCTGACCTCTATGTGTCTCCCGGTGACATTGATGATAGGTCACTGACCTGTACGCGTCCTCGGAGACATTGATGCGGCCTTTCTCCCCCGTGGTCTCTGTCCTGGAGGTGATGTTGACGGTGTTGCCGAAGAGACAGTATCTGGGCATCCGCTGTCCAATGACGCCCGTCACCACCTCCCCGGAGTGGATCCCGATGGTGATGTGCTGTGGACAGGGAGGGTGTAGGCTACAGCAGGGTGGGATAGGCTGGGTGTAGGCTACAGCAGGGTGGGATAGGCTGGGTGTAGGCTACAGCAGGGTGGGATAGGCTGGGTGTAGGCTACAGCAGGGTGGGATAGGCTGGGTGTAGGCTACAGCAGGGTGGGATAGGCTGGGTGTAGGCTACAGCAGGGTGGGATAGGCTGGGTGTAGGCTACAGCAGGGTGGGATAGGCTGGGTGTAGGCTACAGCAGGGTGGGATAGGCTGGGTGTAGGCTACAGCAGGGTGGGATAGGCTGGGTGTAGGCTACAGCAGGGTGGGATAGGCTGGGTGTAGGCTACAGCAGGGTGGGATAGGCTGGGTGTTGAGGGTACAAGAAGGGTGTGCCTGGTGTGTAGAGGTGACAAGGTGTAATAGGGATGATGTGGTACTTGATTAGTTACACTTAATTCAATATTCATTCTGTTGGGCTGCTGAATGAGTTCCTCAACTTATATTTTAAAGTTAGGTTATTTTACGGCTTTACACCTGTTTAATCCAGTCACGATTATAACAATTTATTCAAACTGTTTTGAACTGATTTTTAGTTTCTGATTCAGGGGTGCAAGGTTCGTTATATAGATTAGTTTGGGGTTAAACAGCGAAGTGATACTAAAGAAAACGTAGAGTTTGAAAAAGGATTTTATGGGTAACTTCTATAAGCTTGACATATTACACTTATCCATATCTTGTTCCTCTTTGCCTATCTAATACGCCATCACTTTCTCTGTCACTTTCAGGTGGCATCATCTTCACGGTCAACAAGCAGCAACGTAGGACAGACAACAGGAGATCATTTTCACCCATGAACCTTAGAAATTGCACTCCAGTCGTATAAATATTTGGTCTGTGCTCTAGATCAAAATTTTACTGAAAATTCAAACAAATGATTTTATTCAGCCATCCACGGACAGGATAGACCTCTGTGCCACAACATATTGGGACCTCGTAGTACAACAGGCTTCGTTCTCGACTCCCACTCAGGGTTCTAAGATTTGATTCCCTTGGCGGAACAGAAATGGTCGGGCAAAATAAATTATTATTGATATTATTATTTGTCACAGTGAGTTAAGGTCTCAACCCTCCAGAAAGTGCTCGAATATCGGCCAAAAAATCGGAACGTTTGTTAATCTGCCAGTTCAAGTTCAAGTAGGTTTATTAAGACAAGAAAAAAATACATCTCAAAGGGATAGCGTAGCTTAGGCTGTTTCTACCCCCCCCCCCACCCCATCTGCCAGTTTGCTGACCCCCGTTGAAATTGAATTGAAATTGAAATTGAAATAAGTTTATTGAGGTAAAATACACACAAAGGGATGAGGTAGCTCAAGCTATTCTCACCCCGTTCAGTACAACGTGTTAGTACATACATAGACACACATCACAAACAATGTGATGTGTGTCTATGTATGTTACTGTTACAATAAACCTGTTACCAAACATTCTGAGAGATAAACATGTACATTTCCTCCTTCACAAGTGGTATGGTATCAGACGTACACAAATACTTTTATGAGGCCACCAGAGATGATAGCAAGGTAAATCCTTGCTATCATCTCTAGTGGCATATCTCCATATGTCACTATACAACTATATGATTAATATCATATCTCCACCCTCCATCCCCCCCCCACACTGTTTCCCTCAACCCCTTCCTCTTCCTCCTGTGGTACTGGTTGATGGTTGTAAAGTGGCTATAAAGCCAGGCTATAAAGCCAGAATATAAAGCCAGGATATAAGGCAAGGATATAAAGGTTGGATATAAAGTCAGAATATAGAGTCAGGTTATAAAACCAGACAATACAGCTAGAATATAAAGTCAGGATATAAAGCCAGGCTATAAAGCTAGACTATAGGGACAGAATATAAAGCCAGGATATAAAGCCAGGCTATAAAGCTAGACTATAGGGACAGAATATAAAGCCAGGATATAAAGCCAGGATGTAAAGCCAGTCTATAAAGTCAGACTATAAAGTCAGGACATAAAGCCAGGATATAAAGCCAGGCTATAAAATCAGTTTATACAGTCATATTATTAAGCCAGGATATAAAGCCAGACTATAAAGCCAGGATATAAAACCAGGATATAAAGCCAGGATATAAAGGTAGGATATAAAGCCAGGATATAAAGGTAGGATATAAAGCCTCCCCTACAAGTACTCACCAGCCGCTGGCCGTCGACAATGACCCCGGCAGCCTTGTCCATCATATCCAGTGCCAGGTTGGCGATGCAGCGAGCATGGTGGTGGCACGGCTCCGGCAGCCCGCTTACTGCCATGTACTTGTCCCCAACCGTCTCCACCTGCGGGGCACGAGAGATGTACTTCAGGTGTACCTGGTGTACACTGGTTGTGGTGTTCTGCTACCTGGTGTACACTGACGGTGGTGTTCTGCTACCTGGTGTACACTGACGGCGGGGTTCTGCTACCTGGTGTACACTGACGGCGGGGTTCTGCTACCTGGTGTACACTGACGGTGTGTTCTGCTACCTGGTGTACACTGGTTGTGGTGTTCTGCTACCTGGTGTACACTGACGGTGTGTTCTGCTACCTGGTGTACACTGACGGTGGTGTTCTGCTACCTGGTGTACACTGTCGGGGTGTTCTGCTACCTGGTGTACACTGACGGTGGTGTTCTGCTATCTGGTGTACACTGACGGGGGTGTTCTGCTACCTGGTGTACACTGACGGTGGTGTTCTGCTACCTGGTGTACACTGACGGTGTGTTCTGCTACCTGGTGTACACTGACGGGGTGTTCTGCTATCTGGTGTACACTGACGGGGGTGTTCTGCTATCTGGTGTACACTGACGGTGTGTTCTGCTACCTGGTGCACACTGACGGTGGTGTTCTGCTACCTGGTGTACACTGACGGTGTGTTCTGCTACCTGGTGTACACTGACGGTGTGTTCTGCTACCTGGTGTACACTGACGGTGGTGTTCTGCTATCTGGTGTACACTGACGGGGTGTTCTGCTACCTGGTGTACACTGACTGTGGTGTTCTGCTACCTGGTGTACACTGACGGTGTGTTCTGCTACCTGGTGTACACTGACGGTGGTGTTCTGCTACCTGGTGTACACTGACGGTGTGTTCTGCTACCTGGTGTACACTGACGGGGGTGTTCTGCTATCTGGTGTACACTGACGGGGTGTTCTGCTACCTGGAGTACACTGACGGTGTGTTCTGCTACCTGGTGTACACTGGTTGTGGTGTTCTGCTACCTGGTGTACACTGACGGTGGTGTTCTGCTACCTGGTGTACACTGACGGTGGTGTTCTGCTGTCTGGTGTACACTGACGGGGGTGTTCTGCTATCTGGTGTACACTGATGGTGGTGTTCTGCTACCTGGTGTACACTGACGGGGTGTTCTGCTACCTGGTGTACACTGACGGTGGTGTTCTGCTATCTGGTGTACACTGACGGGGGTGTTCTGCTATCTGGTGTACACTGATGGTGGTGTTCTGCTACCTGGTGTACACTGACGGGGTGTTCTGCTACCTGGTGTACACTGACTGTGGTGTTCTGCTATCTGGTGTACACTGACGGGGGTGTTCTGCTACCTGGTGTACACTGACGGTGGTGTTCTGCTACCTGGTGTACAGTGACGGTGGTGTTCTGCTATCTGGTGTACACTGACGGGGGTGTTCTGCTATCTGGTGTACACTGATGGTGGTGTTCTGCTACCTGGTGTACACTGACGGGGTGTTCTGCTACCTGGTGTACACTGACGGTGGTGTTCTGCTACCTGGTGTACACTGACGGGGTGTTCTGCTACCTGGTGTACACTGACGGTGGTGTTCTGCTACCTGGTGTACACTGACGGTGTGTTCTGCTACCTGGTGTACACTGACGGTGTGTTCTGCCAGCTGGTGTACACTGACGGGGGTGTTCTGCTACCTGGTGTACACTGACGGTGGTGTTCTGCTACCTGGTGTACACTGACGGGGGTGTTCTGCTACCTGGTGTACACTGATGGGGGTGTTCTGCTACCTGGTGTACACTGACGGGGTGTTCTGCTACCTGGTGTACACTGACGGTGGTGTTCTGCTACCTGGTGTACACTGACGGTGTGTTCTGCTACCTGGTGTACAATGATGGGGGTGTTCTGCTACCTGGTGTACACTGACGGTGGTGTTCTGCTACCTGGTGTACACTGACGGTGTGTTCTGCTACCTGGTATACACTGACGGCGGGGTTCTGCTACCTGGTGTACACTGATGGTGTGTTCTGCTACCTGGTGTACACTGACGGGGTGTTCTGCTATCTGGTGTACACTGACGGGGGTGTTCTGCTACCTGGTGTACACTGACGGTGGTGTTCTGCTACCTGGTGTACACTGACGGTGGTGTTCTGCTATCTGGTGTACACTGACGGGGGTGTTCTTCTATCTGGTGTACACTGATGGTGGTGTTCTGCTACCTGGTGTACACTGACGGTGGTGTTCTGCTACTTGCTGTACACTAACGGTGGTGTTCTGCTACCTGGTGTACACTGACGGTGTGTTCTGCTACCTGGTGTACACTGACGGTGTGTTCTGCTACCTGGTGTACACTGACGGTGGTGTTCTGCTACCTGGTGTACACTGACGGTGGTGTTCTGCTACCTGGTGTACACTGACGATGGTGTTATGTTACCTGATGTACACTGACGGTGGTGTTCTGCTACCTGGTGTACACTGATGGGGGTATTCTGCTACCTGGTGTACACTGACGGTGGTGTTCTGCTACCTGGTGTACACTGACGGTGGTGTTCTGCTACCTGGTGTACACTGACGGTGTGTTCTGCTACCTGGTGTTCACTGACGGTGGTGTTCTGTTACCTGGTGTACACTGACGGTGGTGTTCTGCTACCTGGTGTACACTGACGGTGGTGTTCTGCTACCTGGTGTACACTGACGATGGTGTTATGTTACCTGATGTACACTGACGGTGGTGTTCTGCAACCTGGTGTACACTGATGGGGGTATTCTGCTACCTGGTGTACACTGACGGTGGTGTTCTGCTACCTGGTGTACACTGACGGTGGTGTTGTGCTACCTGGTGTACACTGACGGTGGTGTTGTGCTACCTGGTGTACACTGACGGTGGTGTTGTGCTACCTGGTGTACACTGACGGTGGTGTTCTGTTACCTGGTGTACACTGACGGTGGTGTTCTGCTACTTGGTGTACATTGACGGTGGTGTTCTGCTACCTGGTGTACACTGACGATGGTGTTATGTTACCTGTGTACACTGAATTATAAGACCAGATATTTGTACCACTTTGTACCACTAGTTTAACACCAGCTTGCAATCACAACTTTGACCCAAAAGTGTACTAAACAATACCCTGCTAAGTGTATTCATATCAATGGGGACGATCTCCTGCAATGCCTTAATATTAAACACTTCACCACTTTCCCACTACTGAACCCCCGGGGGAAGAAATGGTCCCAAAACTTTAAAATTTATTGACGGGAGTAATCAATGGAAGAGGAAGGGAACTATCAGGACTGAGCGCCAAGGCATTTACACTATATTGCACTTGGAAAGGGATTAGGATTTAGGATGGGGTGGGGAGAAGGAATAATGCCAAACCACTTTGACAGTGGAAAACTCTTTAATTTACTTACTCAAGACAAAGGGACATGTATAATCCAATGGGTGCATGCAGGATCACAGGAAAAATTTCCAACAGCATATAATGCTCTCAGGGACTCAGAATTAGCATTGAGGGAATTTTAGCTCGACACAGGAAACTAGTTAATTGAAAACTTTATTAATCACTTGAGATGAAAATATATCTTAGATAAATAATTCCATACTTAGAGTGCATTGTTGTGGAAATATCCTGACACATGCATGAGAACAAGGTGACACATTACCGTGCTTACTGCTATCCAACCAAGATGTTGATGGCTTTTTTCCGATCCTGGAGATCCGTCCCTAAAACAAACCCCAGTCTACACTGTCTCTACAAATCTTCTCCCTGCTCTCAGGAAGGCCGCCCCGAAGGCTCTGTGCCCTGATCCTGTGGCCAATGGCTACCAGGCCCTTAAGGGCTTTTTTTTAGGGGGGGGAGTAGTGAGGATGGAGAGGCACTGGTCTAGAAGTTTAGAAGTGGGAAATACAGTGAGAGTTATGAACGCAGGCGGGCTGTCCGCCTTGCTGACACGATTTGTGGGTGTTGGCAGCTAAGCTAAGCTTGCTCTCTCTTGTCAGGGTACTGTGAGTGTGTGTGTGTGTGAGAGGTTCTTCACATATATTTCACTACATATGCTTGTCTATAGATGAATACTGTGTAGCATTCATATATACACACTCCGATGCTTCCACACATGTTGTTCTGTTTAAGGCTCTTTATTTTATTATGATTATTATTTATTGATTTATATATACATATATATATTTACATATATACCCATTTTTTCCAATTATTGGGGGAGGGATTTCTGGTCAGTATTTCATCTGGGAATTATGTACTGTTGGGCTGGGTAATCATCTTGAAAATCGCGGCTCTTGGGCCACCAGCTATGGGAGCGGGGCGTCTCATCTTGGAGTAATCTTCCTAACATTGGGTCCTCTAACATTTCGATGGTGTTCCACACCCTGATGGCTTGGTGCTGCAGTCTGATGTTTAGTGGCTGTGTGTTCAGGAGTTCATGGAGCTCCTGGGTTGTCTGATCAGGTGGTGGACGGTGTTTTGCTGCTCTCCTTAGCGCCTTATTTGGCACTGCTTGTTGTTTCTGCATGTTAGTTTTCTTTATGGTGTGTAGTCTAGCTGTGAAGCCAGAATCCTATATATGACAAGCTATATCAGAGAAAACACTATACAGTACATAGAACATGAAGACCTGGCTTAATTACCTTTAGTTTGAGGCGATTTCGCGATCTAACCGGGTCACCCTATATCCTGACATTAATGGCCATAAATGAATGATAAACGGGTTTCGGATAGACTTAACTTGAATTGTAGACATCGTGTTGGAGATGGTACCTTTGGTTTCCATAACACTACGTCCAAGTAAAATTAACAGGAGCCGAATTTGCTCCCGTGTGAGCCTCTGGTCTCAATATAAACTATGGCTGTTTAACACTCCATTCTATTGACGTTACTGGCCGACATTGTCCAGAATGATAGGAGCCGTTTGCTCCACACGTCTCGGAGGTGACACAACAATGGCTGCCCTCCTTCCTCACTCTGACGCCTGGCCTACTTTGTCCAGATTTCAGAACGTGATAGAAGGGTCACATTTACTCTACTTTAATATTGATAATTAAGTTAATTTATATAAGATGTTTTTATGATGGTAAAGTCCAAAGACGAATGTATTTAAGAACAATTCCCAGCAGAATAGCTGGTGAATTATAATAGTATGTGGTGATGATATCCCGTTTTCTATAGACGGTAATTCCACTACAAGTTACGTTTTCTATGGGTAACTTGTTGGTAACACAGCTCTTATCTGTCTGTATGTTAAATGGTGTCGGATTTTCCGACATAATTCCCCAGGGGGCTGCTCACGGGTCGAAGTCCTATTTAGAACAGACGAACACCGATACTCCTCCATCGAATTATTACATTAATTTGATGTTAGTAGTTAGTAATCACACATTTGTGTGTCTGTTCGTACAGGACGGATGTCCCGTACTATAGTTGCAGGGGTTAGAAGTCTAATGCGATTTCATTTCCCTGTCAACTCTTGAAAGGCTAATATTCAAGCCTTATTACATATTATTTAACCCAGAAGACTGGATGTGATCAAGTACTACAGTCAAGTATGATTCAGGGACTGCAGTGAGATCAGTGACATTGGATATAACTTGAAGTTTCTTCAGGTAACTGGTCACTGATATATAAACACTGAGGCCCATGGAATACATCTTGATTAAATAATAAATGTATCAAATCAGTCATCAGATTTACTGGGGTTTAATTTAATTAATTGATTCAGAAGATTGAATAGCTCATCATTAAAGTAAAGTATGGTTCTGAGACTGCAGTGGGTTCAGTGACATTGGTCGCAGTGACTTGTAGCTGTTTTAGGCTACTGATCACTGATTTGCCACTGAGGCCTCATGAACTCAACTTCAGCTTTAAATGATGATACTAACATCAACCTCTGTTAGTATAGTCAGCTGTAATCTCCTTAGTATAATGCTACTGGAGAAATATAATCAGCTGGCAAATTTAGGTTTCTACTGGTATTGTTTATCTGCAGGCATAGGTCTCCTCAGGCTTGATACTGGGCCTGAGAGTAATTTACCTCCTGCAGAGTTTAACATGGTTATACCCTGATATTTAGTAGGGCTACCGATGAATTGATGGTAGTAGCCTGTCCCCACAAGGACAGCCATTTGGCATTTGATTTGCTCAAATTTACCTGCAGCTGCTTGATAATAGCTTTCCAGGTCAGCATAATCAACTGTTGATTGTTGTGACAAATCTTCACATTTCTTGATCTGTCTTGTTAAGTGGCCTTTAAGACCTGCAAGGGTTCTTTTCATTCTCCCTGCATTATCCATACTGGCTAGTTGGTGAAGCCTTGTGGGGCTTGTACTTGGGCTGCTCATAATACTGAACAAGCTCTAATGGTAGCCTAGGGTAAATTCTGAACTCACTAGGCAATAATCCTACCTCTACTAGAGGTTAGCACTTAAAATTAATACACATTATATATATACAATCATACACACTAATGATTTGAGTGATAAACCAGTGTCACTGGAAGTACCTTTAGGTTAGCTCTTCTATATCACCCTAGGATGGTAGAGACACTAATTAATCACTCAAAGGTGTAATGATCATAAGTAAATTATTATATATACAACTCAATTCGAGTTGATAAAAATTACACCCAAAATAGGGTCTGGACCATTCATTAATGGTGTTAGGTTGTTCAATATAGTACAACTGACTATAGTAATAATGGGACTAGGATGAACAATAATAGTTCAACTAGTCAATGGTTAATATCCTACCCTGATGTGGGTTGGCAATTAGTAAATATTATATTGAGAACACTAGTGCAGTATATATTAAATAATTCTCTATTTTGGAGAAATAATATACACAATTATTGATAATAGCCTCTTAATTAGCCTCTATGAAACTTCTAATATTATCTAGAAGTATTAAATATTATTAGTGACCTCGCGAAATAAACTCCACAAAATTCGTAGATAATCTCTCGCGAAATGTAACACCACGAAATCCGTGAACAATATCGCGAAGACACAGTCACTAATTGGCTGGCTTCTATATTAGCGCTGTCATTTCACGAAATAACACGCCACCAAATATCTGTGGGTGTGCATGAAACCGCTGACGAAGCTGAACTGGGCTGAGGGAGGCTCCTGAGCTCCCTCGAGGCTACGCTGCCGTCTTGACTGCTGGCTTTGTTTAAATAACACTGCACTAGTATATTTAATGAATCCACTGGATAACTGGTTCATCCGGTACTAAGATGACCAAAATGTGGGTTCAAAGGATCAAATAATCCGTCATCCGGTTCGAAGATGACCAAATAATGTGGGAACCGACCTGTGAGATTTATATTTATTTAATTTATATGAATTTATATTTACGTTAATTTATATACTTCGATAGCAATTTGTATAATGATAAGTGGACTGTATTTCTGCAATAATCTCATAATCTCACAAATCGATCCTCTACACATTAGGGGGGTTTATATTTATATATATGCAGCCAATCAAACTACAGTAATAGCTACATACATTGATGAGGTTCCTTCTCTTATAGTACAGCAGGTTAGTCCACCAGGTATAACTAGGGTGTAGACACCAAATTATCCTCTTTGAGGTAGCTTCCATATCACCCAGTAACTGGTGCACATAATCTTGCATCCTCGTCTTGACCTGTCAAAAGTGCGCTAGCTGTGAAGCCAGAATCCTATATATGACAAGCTATGGTACTGGGGGATACTCTAGATGCGGCCGAACTAGAGCCTTATATAGGTGGATCTGTATGTTTGTACTGAGGCTTCGGAATCTCCGCAGTTTTCCTAAGGCTTCTTTGCTTTGTTTAGTCGGTCCCTTACATGAATGTTTTTCCCTGTTCTATTGATCATAAGTCAAAGTATTCTGTCAACCTCCGCATATTGGATCGGACGGTTGTCAAGGATAATGGGGTCTGAGGTTTCTTTTTGCTTTGTGTATTATCTGGTCTTTGGTTTATTTGTGCTTATTTTCCTTGCTTTTCTAAGTTCTTAATGAATTCAATTGCTGCCTTGGTGTTGTTGGCTAGTAGCGGCTTTGATGGTCCCGGTTGGCATGTTATTTGGGTGACATCGTCAGCGTATGTGATGTATTCTCCATGTTGGGGTTGGGGCAGGTCAGATGTATATATGTTGAATAGAGTGGGGGAGAGGCAGCTTCCTTGTGGTGCTCCACTTTTCAGTTCTATTATATCACCCAAGCAGCTGCCGATATTGAGCCTAGCAGTTCTGTTGTCTATCAAGCTGCAGAGCGTAGCAGTAAATATCAGAGGGAATCCTAGCTCAGATATCTTATATTTTAGGCCTGTGTGCCAAACTTTGTCGAAGGCTTTCGAAACGTCTGTAAGCACTATATTACACTGACCTTTTTTCGACATTGCTTTGGCTATATGCTGGTAGATCAGGGCTTTAGCTGTATGGGCCCCTCTGCGGTTTCTAAACCCATGCTGCCAGGTGTTTTACTTCTCTTCCTCTTCCATATTCTCCAGAAGTTTCTGATTGATTATTTTCTCGAATATTTTGCCTGGTACTTCGAGGAGGGAAATTGGTCTGAAATTTTCAGTTTGGGTTGGGGGTTTACCTGGCTTGGGGATTAATCTGATTGTGGCATTCTTGAAGTATGTGGGGAATAGTCCAGATGCAAGAGCTGCATTTACTATACATGTGTATTGATGGAGTGCAATCACTGGTAGGTTGGTTAATACCATCTTATTTATCCTGCTGTTGCCCAGCGCCTTCCTCTTGAAATCTATAATTGTTTTATGACCTCTGCAACGGTTGTGTGTTTGATAAGGTGGCAGTCATTGCGAATGTTGTTAAGGTCTATTGATTGCGTCGAGAGTAGTGTTGTAGCTCTGTTATCGACTTGAGATGTAATTTCCCTTTCATTAATGGGGTAGAAGTTTAAATTATCTTCCGGGTTTATCCAGAATATATTTTTCCCAAAAATTCCCGTTCTTGTTCTCTCTCCTCGTAAAGTTTATTTCCTGAGGCGTCTATGATGTAGGGTGAGTTCTCCATCAGGGTTTTTACTTTTTCCAGAACTTTCCTGGATTTCTGTAGTGAATTGTAGTGAACTTGAATTTCGCTTATTAGATCATCCCATTTTTTTATGTACTCTGTTTTGCATAGATCTTGCAGCTCATCTTGTAGTTCCCTTTGTTGTCTTTTGCGCTCCTCCGTCCACCCACTCTTCGTTATGAGTTATAAGAGATGGTTATATCTGGTTTACAGTGTTCTGAGTGCCTCAGTGGCTGGTGGTGTGGGAGCGTTATAAGATGAGCTACGGGGATATGATCGTAAAGTTGGTAAGTTCCACATGATCGTAGACCGTAAGGTCCATAGCCAATCATTTTAAATCTTGGCTCTGGACCCTCGAGTCCAGCCAATGAGTGCCAGGTACCACTACTAGAGAGCTCCGCCCACTTAGGCCTCTATGCTTACCCTGAGGCTCAACCAATGACCGCCGGCCCTATGCTTGGGCCTGCCCGGAAAGGAAGATTTCACTTCCGTAGGCTGGTGCTAAAATATCTACACCGGGTGCCTGGTGAACGGACCTGGTCTGTTCCACTTTACATATGCCAGATATTGAGGAAACAGACCTCCTTGGTCGGCCCAAGGGTAACTGGAGAGCGAATGTTAGTAGTCCTGGACTGAGGGATTTGTTTCCTACTGTCATGGTCGTTGTGGGAGGAGGGAGGGCTGGGTGAGAGGAAATAGAAAAAGGGGAAAAGAAGTGGGAAAGGGAAAATGGTCTGTTACAGTTTGACTGTTAGACACTGATGGTGGTGTTCTGCTACCTGGTGTACACTGACGGTGGTGTTCTGCTACCTGGTGTACACTGACGGTGGTGTTCTGCTACCTGGTGTACACTGACGGTGGTGTTCTGCTACCAGGTGTACACTGACGGTGTTCTGCTACCTGGTGTACACTGACGGTGGTGTTCTGCTACCAGGTGTACACTGACGGTGGTGTTCTGCTACCAGGTGTACACTGACGGTGGTGTTCTGCTACCTGGTGTACACTGACGGTGGTGTTCTGCTACCAGGTGTACACTGACGGTGGTGTTCTGCTACCTGGTGTACACTGACGGTGTGTTCTGCTACCTGGTGTACACTGACGGTGGTGTTCTGCTACCTGGTGTACACTGACGGTGTGTTCTGCTACCTGGTGTACACTGACGGGGGTGTTCTGCTACCAGGTGTACACTGACGGGGGTGTTCTGCTATCTGGTGTACACTGACGGTGTGTTCTGCTACCTGGTGTACACTGACGGTGGTGTTCTGCTACCTGGTGTACACTGACGGTGGTGTTCTGCTACCTGGTGTACACTGACGGGGGTGTTCTGCTACCTGGTGTACACTGACGGTGGTGTTCTGCTACCTGGTGTACACTGACGGTGGTGTTCTGCTACCAGGTGTACACTGACGGTGGTGTTCTGCTACCTGGTGTACACTGACGGTGGTGTTCTGCTACCTGGTGTACACTGACGGGGGTGTTCTGCTACCTGGTGTACACTGACGGTGTGTTCTGCTACCTGGTGTACACTGACGGTGGTGTTCTGCTACCTGGTGTACACTGACGGTGGTGTTCTGCTACCAGGTGTACACTGACGGTGGTGTTCTGCTACCTGGTGTACACTGACGGGGGTGTTCTGCTACCTGGTGTACACTGACGGTGTGTTCTGCTACCTGGTGTACACTGACGGTGGTGTTCTGCTACCTGATGTACACTGATGGTGGTGTTCTGCTACCTGGTGTACACTGATGGTGGTGTTCTGCTACCTGGTGTACACTGACGGTGGTGTACTACTACCTGTGTACACTGACAGTGGTGTTCTGCTACCTGGTGTACACTGACGGTGGTGTACTACTACCTGTGTACACTGACGGTGGTGTTCTGCTACCAGGTGTACACTGACGGTGGTGTTCTGCTACCTGTGTACACTGACGGTGGTGTTCTGCTACCTGGTGTACACTGACGGTGGTGTTCTGCTACCTGGTGTACACTGACGGTGGTGTTCTGCTACCTGGTTTTCAAGGTAGGTGGTGTGCTGCTATTTGGTGTACAATGTGTACAATGTACTGCTTCTTGATGTCCAATGAAGGAGGTGTTCAGTTCTCGATATAAAATGACAGTTTTCTATGATCACCTTGTGTATAATGGCTAGGTACAGTTACTCTGTGTTCTGGGACTGTGGTGTACACTTACCTTGTGTACAATGACTATCCTGCATACAACAGTAGTGTACAGTTGCTATGTGAACAATGGCAATATACAGTTACACTGTGTACAAAGAGCGATGTACAGCTACACTCTGTACAAAGAGTGATGTACAGCTTCCCTGTGTACAAAGAGCGATATACAGCTTCACTGTGTACAAAGAGCGATGTACAGCTTCCCTGTGTACAAATAGCGATATACAGCTTCACTGTGTACAAAGAGCGATGTACAGCTTCCCAGTGTACAAAGAGCGATATACAGCTTCACTGTGTACAAAGAGCGATGTACAGCTTCCCTGTGTACAAAGAGCGATATACAGCTTCACTGTGTACAAAGAGCGATGTACAGCTTCCCTGTGTACAAATAGCGATGTACAGCTTCCCTGTGTACAAAGGTGTACGAGGTCAGTTCTGTACCTTGTAGACATTAGGGTTCTTGACCTCATCCGTGAGAACATCACAGGCAGTGTACAGGTCGTTCAGCATTTTGACGATCTTGGACGCACCTTCGATATCTGTGTGTCGTGAACAATACTCGGTGAACCCTACGATACCTGCAACGAAGACCCGTGATCAGTACACTGAGAATCTTACAATACATGCATGGAAAACTAGTGAACAATATTCCGTGAATTTTACAATACCTGCGAGGAACATCACTGAAGAATATACAGTGAATTTTACAATACCTGCGAGGAACATCACTGAAGAATATACAGTGAATTTTACAATACCTGCAACAAATGCCAATAAACGTGAGAGAATTATCGATTAACAATACATATACGATGATGGAAAACACGAAAGAATCTATATTTGTATCACTAGTATCGTAATGGATTATTATTACTGTACCACAAGCGACGTAATGGATATCGTTCCTCGGCTAATCTATCTGATGATCATAAATTAGCAACAACAGACTTAGCGTCTATTGCTTTATTATAAATATTATACATTCAACAGAGTATCTATTAAATTAGTCAGAAGAAGAATAAAAGGCGTTAAATACATCCTTCAAGAATTCGCATACAACAATGCTGTATTTTCCTTTGAATATTGTCTTCCAGTCTACTGGAAGACATTATTCAGTTTATAATGTCCAACGATTCCAGTCTACTGTACAGGGATTGCGTGCTCTGCCACCAGAGGGAGCAGAAGTATGGGCTGCTCACTCCAGGCGTGGGTGTCCCCAACTTGTGGCTGGTCGTTGGTGTGGTGGTTGGTTGGGACCTTGTACCCAGCGTGCTGTGTGTGATGGGGGGGGGGGGTGACCCTTGACCCCCGTGCTGAGGGCTCAGTCAGTTGGCTTTAGAGTATTCCGGCAATGTGGATTACCCGGCTGTGGAATGGACACTGTTTGATGTGCTGGGTATCGACGTGGGTGCCGTGTGTGGTGTGGAACTGTTGCCGAAGCATAGGGCGGTGGTGAAGTTCTCCACTGGCGAGGACTACTAGGTGTTTTTGAGCCGATTTGATGGGCGTACTTCCAGTTGCCGGGTGGTGCTGGGTCGGTTGTTATCTCCGACTGCAGTGGCGTTTCCACCTACTTCAGTATACATGGTGCCAATATTGAATTCCCGGAGGACTTGTTAAGGAGGTACTTTGGACAGGTTGGAAAGGTAGTGAATGTGAGGATGAATGTTATACCCTCCGGTTGCTTGAAGGGAGTACTCAACAGCATCTGGACACTGGAGATGGGGCTTTGATCTGACATCTCTTCCTCTGTAAGGCTGATGTGGTACTACGTCCGTGTTTATTACATACGGCAGCCGCGGACTTGTTTCCGTTGTGGGTTGTCGGACCACATGGCTGTAGGGTGCTCCGTGGACGCCGTCGACCAAGATAATCTATTCCGCGTGGAGGACTTCCCCCCATTGATTGTTGACAAGGCTTCGGAAGATGTAGGTGTGTCCTTGGATGGCGTGCGTGTAAGTAGTGAAGTTGCAACTAGTGAGGATCGGACGCAGGGTGCCGTGCCGTCGTTATCTGCATCTTCTGCGGTTGCCATGAGTGCTGTCGGTGTGGGTGTGGTTCGGTAGGTTGCCCTTCCTCTTCCTCCCATTTCTGTGGCTGCTGTGCCTTGTTCTCCCATGGTTCACGTCTCGGCTTACTCACCTCATCTGCCTGACGTGCCAATGGAGTGTGCTGGGTTGCAGCCTCCTGTTGTGTACGCAGGTCGTGGACTTTTTGCGTCACTCGGGAGTCAGATTCTGTGGCAGTGGAGAGCTCGGATGATCTGTGTCCTGACCCTAAGCGCTCGCGGCGCTGTTCATCTGTTTTCGCCTCGGATGGTCCCACCTGGGCGCACGTGAGGGATTTTGTGAGCTCCGAAATGTCCGTCGCGTGGACATCCACCACCACCACGGATATCCACGCGACGGATGCGAGTGCTGGTGTGGGGAGCTCTGTGTTGGTTCCTGTGTCCCCCTTCCCCTGGGCCTCCTGATGTGGGCTCCACGAAGTGGGAGGTGGTGCCCCCTCTGCGGAAGATACCAGTTACCTGTGTACCAGTCTCCGTGGTGTAGTGGTAAGACACTCGCCTGGCATTCCGAGAGCACTTTGTCATGGGTTCGTATCCTGGCCGGGGAGGATTTACTGGGCGCAATTCCTTAACTGTAGCCTCTGTTTAACTCAACAGTAAAATGAGTACTTGGTTGTAACAACGATTCTTCGCGGCGGGGATTGTATTCCCGGGACCTGCCCGAAACGCTACGCGTACTAGTGGCTGTACAAGAATGTAACAACTCTTGTATATATCTCAAAAAAAAGATGATGTGGCTTGTGGACTCGTGGTAGATCTTAAGATGGTCGACGAGAGGGCTTTGCGCCTGTGCGCGGCGATCCGTTGCGAGTTAGGGCCCTGTGGTGTCACGGGGAATGGGAGTGTCCTCGTTGGGGGCTCCATATCGGTTGTTATATATGAGGAGTCTGAACCCCGTCTGGGGTGTCAGCGTGTGGCCGGTTCCCTGGTGCTCGTCCACCGTGTGGGTACCCAGCATGAAGGTTATCTTGAGATGATTTTGGGGCATAGTGTCCCCACGGCCCGGTCCTCGATCCGGCCTCCTTTTTGGCGTATGGTCCTCCACCAGGCGTACTGTCTGCGGTTTCTGGAGAAGGATTATCAGCATAAATGTATGAAAGCGTTGCCTTCTCACGTATGTCCCTTGCCTTTGGCATACTGATGTGTTTCGATTGCTGTTTTTGTCGTCAGGCCTTCAGGCTTTTTGATTGTTCATTTGTATTGTTTGTAATGTGTGATGTTTTTGTGTCCGTTTTGGGGCGACTTGTGTATTTGTCTCTTTGTTTGAGTCTGTTGCTATGTACTTTTGTATTTATTTGCTTTCGTGTATTTGTTTGGCTATGGTTTGGGGGTTATTGTTTTGTTCCTTTATAACTTGTACTTTTGTTGTTGGTTTCTATTTTGTGTTTGTTTTTATGGTATTTATGTAGCATACTTTTGCAAGTAAATGTAAAAAATAGTATAAAATAAAAATATATACTGTACATTTATTACATTATACTGTACATTTATTACATTATACTGTACATTTATTACATTATACTGTACAT
This sequence comes from Procambarus clarkii, assembly GCF_020424385.1. Lineage (NCBI taxonomy): Eukaryota > Metazoa > Arthropoda > Malacostraca > Decapoda > Cambaridae > Procambarus > Procambarus clarkii. Next base: position 13,183 of record NW_025555557.1, on the reverse strand, counting down.
TTATTACATTATACTGTACATTTATTTCATTATACTGTACATTTATTTCATTATACTGTACATTTATTTCATTATACTGTACATTTATTACATTATACTGTACATTTATTTCATTATACTGTACATTTATTACATTATACTGTACATTTATTTCATTATACTGTACATTTATTACATTATACTGTACATTTATTACATTATACTGTACATTTATTTCATTATACTGTACATTTATTACATTATACTGTACATTTATTTCATTATACTGTACATTTATTACATTATACTGTACATTTATTACATTATACTGTACATTTATTTCATTATACTGTACATTTATTACATTATACTGTACATTTATTACATTATACTGTACATTTATTTCATTATACTGTACATTTATTTCATTATACTGTACATTTATTTTATTATACTGTACATTTATTTCATTATACTGTACATTTATTACATTATACTGTACATTTATTTCATTATACTGTACATTTATTTCATTATACTGTACATTTATTTCATTATACTGTACATTTATTTTATTATACTGTACATTTATTTCATTATACTGTACATTTATTTCATTATACTGTACATTTATTACATTATACTGTACATTTATTACATTATACTGTACATTTATTTCATTATACTGTACATTTATTACATTATACTGTACATTTATTACATTATACTGTACATTTATTACATTATACTGTACATTTATTTCATTATACTGTACATTTATTTCATTATACTGTACATTTATTACATTATACTGTACATTTATTACATTATACTGTACATTTATTACATTATACTGTACATTTATTGGCCATAATTCCGTATTTGCCGGCATATTCAACACAATATATCAGAAGCATATTTCGCGGATATTATATTTTGCAAATTATACTTTTCATCACATATATATTCTCAAAGATTTCTCGTAGTTTTATAGAGAGAAAACATATGATTTTCTTCACGTGAATACAATATATATTGGTTTGCTAATGAACCACAAATTCATAAAAAAATACACATTCAAGCATACAAATTTGAATAACAATCAATATATATATTGCCGACTGCTACTACATCTGTCTACAGCCTCGTTCACCTCGCTCGCTTGTTTCGTAATGGCTCGTAACGCCGTTAGCGAGCTCATTTTTTTGTTCTTTTTATTTTTAAAACAGAGCAAGTACAGCGTATAGTAACCATATAAACAAGAAAGCACAGAATAACAATAACACAGAATAACAATAACACAGATAACAAGTAACACTGATCAACACAAAAGTGAAAACAAAGAATAACAGAAAACACATAAACACACCCACACACACACACACACACACACACACATACATGTGGTGTGTGTGTGATGTGTGTGTGTGATGTGGTGGAGGCTGACTCCATACACAGTTTCAAGTGTAGATATGACAGAGCCCGATAGGCTCAGGAATCTGTACACCTGTTGATTGACGGTTGAGAGGCGGGACCAAAGAGCCAGAGCTCAACCCCCGCAAACACAACTAGGTGAGTACAACTAGGTGAGTACAACTAGGTGAGTACACACACACACACACACACACACACACACACACACACACACACACACACACACACACACACACACACACACACACACACACACACACAAAAGCAGCACTACCCAGATGGGGCGTGACCAAAGCGTCAGTAATGACAAAAGCGCTCAAGGAGCACTATACAACCAAGGGTAAAGTATAAACAGGAATACACATACAAAAATAACACAAACGCAAAACACACGCACCATGCACCACACCACACAACAGCAGACAACACACGCACCATGCGCCACACCACACAACAGCAGACAACACACGCACGATGCGCCACACCACACAACAGCAGACAACACACGCACCATGCGCCACACCACACAACAGCAGACAACACACGCACCATGCACCACACCACACAACAGCAGACAACACACGCACGATGCACCACACCACACAACAGCAGACAACACACGCACCATGCGCCACACCACACAACAGCAGACAACACACGGACCATGCACCACACCACACAACAGCAGACAACACACGCACCATGCGCCACACCACACAACAGCAGACAACACACGCACGATGCGCCACACCACACAACAGCAGACAACACACGCACCATGCGCCACACCACACAACAGCAGACAACACACGCACCATGCGCCACACCACACAACAGCAGACAACACACGGACCATGCACCACACCACACAACAGCAGACAACACACGCACCATGCGCCACACCACACAACAGCAGACAACACACGCACGATGCGCCACACCACACAACAGCAGACAACACACGCACCATGCGCCACACCACACAACAGCAGACAACACACGCACGATGCGCCACACCACACAACAGCAGACAACACACGCACGATGCGCCACACCACACAACAGCAGACAACACACGCACCATGCGCCACACCACACAACAGCAGACAACACACGCACGATGCGCCACACCACACAACAGCAGACAACACACGCACGATGCGCCACACCACACAACAGCAGCACCACAACACACAGCACAACATGCGCCACACCACACAACAGCAGACAACACACGCACGATGCGCCACACCACACAACAGCAGACAACACACGCACCATGCGCCACACCACACAACAGCAGACAACACACGCACCATGCGCCACACCACACAACAGCAGACAACACACGCACCATGCGCCACACCACACAACAGCAGACAACACACGCACCATGCGCCACACCACACAACAGCAGACAACACACGCACCATGCGCCACACCACACAACAGCAGACAACACACGCACCATGCACCACACCACACAACAGCAGACAACACACGCACCATGCGCCACACCACACAACAGCAGACAACACACGCACCATGCGCCACACCACACAACAGCAGACAACACACGCACCATGCGCCACACCACACAACAGCAGACAACACACGCACCATGCGCCACACCACACAACAGCAGACAACACACGCACCATGCGCCACACCATGCAACAGCAGACAACACACGCACCATGCGCCACACCACACAACAGCGGACAACACACGCACCATGCACCACACCACACAACAGCAGACAACACACGCACTATGCGCCACACCACACAACAGCAGACAACACACGCACCATGCACCACACCATACAACAGCAGACAACACACGCACTATGCGCTACACCATACAACAGCAGACAACACACGCACTATGCGCCACACCACACAACAGCAGACAACACACGCACCATGCGCCACACCATACAACAGCAGACAACACACGCACCATGCACCACACCACACAACAGCAGACAACACACGCACTATGCGCCACACCACACAACAGCAGACAACACACGCACCATGCACCACACCATACAACAGCAGACAACACACGCACTATGCGCCACACCATACAACAGCAGACAACACACGCACTATGCGCCACACCACACAACAACAGACAACACACGCACCATGCGCCACACCATACAACAGCAGACAACACACGCACTATGCGCCACACCACACAACAGCAGACAACACACGCACCATGCACCACACCACACAACAGCAGACAACACACGCACTATGCGCCACACCACACAACAGCAGACAACACACGCACCATGCACCACACCACACAACAGCAGACAACACACGCACTATGCGCCACACCACACAACAGCAGACAACACACGCACTATGCGCCACACCACACAACAGCAGACAACACACGCACCATGCACCACACCATACAACAGCAGACAACACACGCACTATGCGCTACACCATACAACAGCAGACAACACACGCACTATGCGCCACACCACACAACAGCAGACAACACACGCACCATGCGCCACACCATACAACAGCAGACAACACACGCACTATGCGCCACACCACACAACAGCAGACAACACACGCACCATGCGCCACACCACACAACAGCAGACAACACACGCACCATGCGCCACACCACACAACAGCAGACAACACACGCACCATGCGCCACACCACACAACAGCAGACAACACACGCACCATGCGCCACACCACACAACAGCAGACAACACACGCACCATGCGCCACACCACACAACAGCAGACAACACACGCACCATGCGCCACACCACACAACAGCAGACAACACACGCACCATGCGCCACACCACACAACAGCAGACAACACACGCACCATGCGCCACACCACACAACAGCAGACAACACACGCACCATGCGCCACACCACACAACAGCAGACAACACACGCACCATGCGCCACACCATACAACAGCAGACAACACACGCACTATGCGCCACACCACACAACAGCAGACAACACACGCACCATGCGCCACACCACACAACAGCAGACAACACACGCACCATGCGCCACACCACACAACAGCAGACAACACACGCACCATGCGCCACACCACACAACAGCAGACAACACACGCACCATGCGCCACACCACACAACAGCAGACAACACACGCACCATGCGCCACACCACACAACAGCAGACAACACACGCACTATGCGCCACACCACACAACAGCAGACAACACACGCACCATGCACCACACCATACAACAGCAGATAACACACGCACTATGCGCCACACCACACAACAGCAGACAACACACGCACCATGCGCCACACCACACAACAGCAGACAACACACGCACTATGCACCACACCACACAACAGCAGACAACACACGCACCATGCACCACACCATACAACAGCAGACAACACACGCACTATGCGCCACACCACACAACAGCAGACAACACACGCACCATGCACCACACCACACAACAGCAGACAACACACGCACCATGCACCACACCATACAACAGCAGACAACACACGCACCATGCGCCACACCACACAACAGCAGACAACACACGCACCATGCACCACACCACACAACAGCAGACAACACACGCACTATGCGCCACACCACACAACAGCAGACAACACACGCACCATGCACCACACCATACAACAGCAGACAACACACGCACCATGCGCCACACCACACAACAGCAGACAACACACGCACCATGCACCACACCATACAACAGCAGACAACACACGCACCATGCGCCACACCACACAACAGCAGACAACACACGCACCATGCACCACACCATACAACAGCAGACAACACACGCACTATGCGCCACACCACACAACAGCAGACAACACACGCACCATGCGCCACACCACACAACAGCAGACAACACACGCACCATGCACCACACCACACAACAGCAGACAACACACGCACCATGCGCCACACCACACAACAGCAGACAACACACGCACCATGCACCACACCACACAACAGCAGACAACACACGCACCATGCGCCACACCACACAACAGCAGACAACACACCACAGAAACGAGAACACAATAACAAACATGTTAATATAACACTGGAAATACAACATAGTAAGGAAATGCAGGAAAATAACAAGGGAATACAACAAAGCAATACACAGCACAGTACATAAAATAAAGGAAACAGAACACATTAGCATTACATAGTAAAATAACATAGTAAAAAATAAAGGAATCGGTATAGTACAACCCGACATTGGAACATAACACAGTAAAATGACACAGATAACAGAACAAAGTGTAAAAAAAGCATAAACACACACACACAAACAACACATGCCACCCATACGGGGCGTGCCAACAGGAACCATAATGAAAAGCACATAACACAAGGCAGGAAGACAAAATGACAATGAACACAAGCATACAAAAACACACAACAATGGAACACATACGAGACAAACACAGCCACCCAGCACACAAACCCGACCCCCACAGACAGAGGACGGCCAGCCACCAAGCAGATAAAACACCCACGCACCGGACACATCAGGAGAGAGACAGACATGCCACGCAACACCACAACACACCCATACCCACCCACACACAAACAAAACCCTGCCACACAAGGTAACCAAGCAAACCCCAGTACACACAAAACAACAAAGACAAACAAACACAGACCCCCCAAACCCCCACCCACCAGAGGGAACTGAACCGAAGGAACACGCACAGACACACACACAACCACACCCACAGGAACCCACCACCAAAACCAACGCAGCACCCCGGACATACTCGACCGTGAACCAAACATCAAAAACCCTAGGAAAGGAGTGACGCAACCACCACATAGTATAAGACAGACGGTCTTTCAAAAAGCCCAATATCCTCCCCACCCCATACCCCTCCATCCTACCAACCCATAAACAACAAATATAGTCCGCTAACAACACCCCGAGCGTGTTACGCACCCGCCTGGAGCCCCGAGGGAACGATAAAAACAAAAACCGCAATAGGTCGACCTGCACCCCTGGACCACAAAAGGCTGCAATGACATCCCGCAACCACCCAACCAAACCCTGAACCCACGCACAAAAATAAAAGACGTGCAACTGAGTCTCACGTCCCCCACAATGAACACAACTATCAGAGGCGACCAAACCCAACATAAAGAGCCTCGCATTCGTAGCCAAAGACTCGTGCAAATATCGAAAAACCAACTCACGCGTCCGTGGCGCAATACACGGCCCACTCAACGCCTCCCACACATTCCCCCAGTCTAAACAAGGGTACAAACCCTCGACCCTGGGAGGCACCCGAGAGGCAAGCGCCCCATACACCTCCCGACAACCAAAAGAGACAAACCCAGGAAATCGACAAAGCGCCCGAAGGATCAAAACCGCCCACGAATACACTGGAGGTGTATAAATGGCCACCTCCCGGCAACGATATAGATCAAGCAAAAAACTAAACCTCATAGAGCAGTAAAACAACCCCAAGGAGTTTAACCCACCCCCTAACACCAAACTCCTCCGAACCGACCCCCAAAACAAAGCCAACGCCTTCACATAGACATCAGGAATACCAATTTCACCTTCTGACACCTTAAGACATAACGTAGATCGACGAACCGGATGATACCGGCCACACGACACATAACGATACACCAAACCCTCCAGAGCGCGAGCCTTCCGCCGATCCAACGGAAAACACTGCGCAACAAACCAGACCCGCGACAAAACCTTACAAGACACGACAATCGCCAACAAAACAGAGGCACACCCCACCTGTTCCTTCCGCAGTAAAAACTGCGAGAGCTTCTCACCACACAACCGTTCCTCCACCCCAGCCCGCACACGTACCCCCTCAGCCCACAAATGAGATCCTTACACACCGTGATCTCCCGAAACCTATCTAAACCCTGATTCAGCAACCCATACAGGCGAAATAACTGTGCCTGCAAGACCCTCAACAGACCAAACCTTCCCGACGCCTCCCGCTTCGCCATCACTCGAAAAAACGACCGACATTCCACCTTAGCCCACTCCCACCACTCCAGGACCGAGGGAAACGTCCCCTTCCGAGCGGCCAAAACAGCCCACCGGGCCCGGAACTGGGCACACACAACAGGGCATTTCAGCAACCCACAATTCAGTTTCCACCAGCCACGGCCAACCCGCACCTGGCTGCAAATCCCCACCTGCAACACCACCATGCAGTGGTCCGAGAACCCCACGGGAACCGTCTGCAACGAAAAAAACGAACCACCCCCAGTAGGCACGTAAAAACGATCAAGGCGAGAGCAAGCCACGCGAGATAAAAGTGTACTCCAAAGGACCCCCTTGCAACACGGCCGCATCCCGAAACCCGCAACTCTTCAAGGTAGCAGTCAAAGCTGGCAAGATATTCGCTGGACGAAGACTATTGCTATCCCGCGGCGATGTAATACAATTAAAATCCCCCCCCCCCAAAATCATCCCCCTCGTATCGTGCCGCAAAAAATGCAGCACATCACGGGAAAAGAAAACCTCCCGGTTCTGCCTCCGGGCCGCCCCAGATGGCGCTTACACATTCAAGAGAGAGACCTCAGACCCCAAAAAGGAGACCCGAACTAACAGCACCCGACCACCTTCGTCCATCTCCGTGTGAAGCAAGGAAATCGGGGCCCGCTTAGAAAGCAAGATCAACGTACCTCCACGCAAGCCACGCGAAGGGTTTAACACCACCATAAACCCCTCAGCCAACACATGTAACAACCCCACTTCCTGCACATTGTGCTCCTGCACAAAAGCCACATCCACCCTCCACTCACGCAGCATCGACACCAGGCCCAATTGCACAGCCACAGAACGCAAACCATTCACATTCAGCGAAGCACATGTTAATTTAGGATCCATCGGGAAAAGAGATAAACCCTATCTAACCACAAAACCGTCATACTGGTCCGGCCGACACCCCGTGTACAGAAGCAGTAGCAGCCGCCACCGGGTTCCCAGGCGACGGAGACGCACTTCCCACAGGGGGGGGAAGGCCAGAGTCCTTCCGGAGCTTCATCACAAGGCCGCGATCATCACTGCCACAGTCCCCCGGATCCACTACCGTCCACTCCGGGCTCCGTACCCCAGGGGACCCACATACGAGATCACCAGGAGGGTCCACAACACACCCTCCACCGCCCGGCACCGACGGGTCTACTACAGACACCGCCACACCCTCACCATCACCGACACTCGCATCAGGCTCTAACCTCCGCACGGAAGGCCCTCGGTCCCCGGAGCGACCACTCCTGTTCGTCTTCCGGCGCTTCGTCTGAGAGCCAGGTTGACCCTGGACAGCAGTGGTGGAAGGACGACGAGAGGGGCGACCCCCTTCCAAGAACTCATCTGCCTCCAAGGGTTCCACACCAAGGGCACCAGAATCTGGCGCGACATCCTCCACCGGCGACAAAACAGGGCCACGCCCCACCGAAGCGTCAACATCGACGGCTATGGCAACCGGAGACGGATGCACCTTCACATGCGTGAACACCGCACTACCACCCACACAAGGGGGGTCCACAGACATCAGACCCGACACGTCAGCACCAGTGGGGCGCACCGCACCCACAATGCCATCATCACCGGAAGGTGTAGGGGGAGGGTTCAACCTGGCAGGATCATCCCCCAGGTCTACAAGACCATGTAGAGGCGGAAAATCCTCTTCTCGGAAGACACTGACCAACTGGACGGTGCCATTACGGCAACCAGCAGCCTGGTGTCCAGCCATACTGCACCGAAAACATGTGCGCTCTTGTCCCGCATAAAAGCACTGCACCTTGAACCCCAGCAGCACCTTCGACGACGGGATCGCCTTCCTCAGCTTCATGGTAACTGTGCGGATACCCATCAGGACGCCACGAAGACGGCCAGACTTCAGCACATTCGCCCGACAGGCGAGAACACTCCCATATCCTCCTAAGAACCGGCGGAGCAGGCTCTCTGGGAACTCAAACGGCAGCCCCCGCACCACCACAAAAGTCACTGGAACACACAAGTCCGTTACAGAAACCGTGCCCGCCGCGCCAGGCAAAGGTACAGTACGCCCATCATACTTGTCGACCATATCCCGGTACACCACAGCGTCAGTCAGCTTAACCAAGGCCTGATGTTCCCCAGCCAGCTGCACACCACACACATCTGCAGGGTTGAGACCCAGCACATCCAGGAGAGCAACCTCCAACAATGAGTAGTTCACCTGACCAGAGAAGGCCAGCTCAACCGAATCCACACGCTTTATAGGCGGCATGGGCAACGCCATCCCGCCGGCCCGCCAGGCCAGAGGCCACAAAAAACGCCACCAGCTGTGTGCACGCCAAACGTCCAGGCAAGACTGAGGAGCGAATGTAAACAGAACCGCTCCGCACGGCTGCCAAACAGCCAATCCCCAATGAACCACAAATTCATAAAAAAAATACACATTCAAGCATACAAATTTGAATAACAATCAGTATATATATTGCCGACTGCTACTACATCTGTCTACACTCTCGTTCACCTCGCTCACTTGTTTCGTAATGGCTGGTAACGCTGTTAGCGAGTTCATTAGTGGCGCAGGTTAACGACGCAGGCCAACTCATTTACTCGTTAATTTGTTTACTGCGCTTACTCCCAATTATAAGGTCACAATAATTGGTTTGTAATTGTACTCGACTTAGTATGAACAAGTTTGTATTGAGAATTCTAACGTTTGTGATATTTTAGTTATTCACGATTTCTTACTAACCCATTGCATGGTATGTGGTGTATGGTAAGTGTGTATGATATGTGGAGTATGGTTTGAATGTCTGGTATGTGGTGTTAGATATGTCGCATATTAAAGGTGTAGAATGGTATGCTCATCTCATCAGCAAACATTATGATCTGACGGGGCTATTCATGCCCGTGCCACCGCTCGGATGGCTTAGTCTTCATCAATCAATCACTCTGACCTGTACACCTGAACATACCCGTACAAAATACTCACAGCCTTATACATAGGCTAATGTGTTATACAGCCATACACATAGGCGAATGTGTTATACAGCCATACACATAGGCGAATGTGTTATACAGCCATACACATAGGCGAATGTGTTATACAGCCATACACATAGGCGAATGTGTTATAACAGAATTCAAACATGTATATACAAACGATGAATCACAATAACGGGGCTGAAGATATGATGGATCAAACCACTCATCAGAAGATAGAGAAGCGACGACGTTTCGGTCCTGGACCATCACACGACTTGATATTGGTCCAGGACGGACCGAAACGTCTTAGCCTCTCCATCTTCTTAGTTGTGGAGTTGTGGATTGGTCAATATCCATATCTATTAAAGATGATGTCTGTCTATTTGCCCGAGGTTGTGGGCCGCAAGTTTTGGCCAAGTCTCACCCAACTTTTCAAGATGAGTGGTAGGGGACTGTCATATGGGTATAGGCCGGGGGTCGGCCCAATTGCCTGCCCTTAAGAAAGATCGGCTCCTATTGTGACACTCAGTGACTCCAGTAGTGTCTGAAAAAGGGGTTTTGATTTCCAGAGATATTTTCATTAGTTTTTAAGCTAACTTTAAGCTTTTAAGCTTTAAGAGAGAGAGAGAGAGAGAGAGAGAGAGAGAGAGAGAGAGAGAGAGAGAGAGAGAGAGAGAGAGAGAGAGAGAGATAGAGAGAGATGGAGGGGGGGAGAAGGAATCCCGGGCACTGCCGGGTTGCCCAGTGCAGGACAAATACATATTCACGTCCCCCCTCAGTTTACTAAACATACACACACATGGTATACAAGTTTTAATTACATAAAAATACACACGTAAAGTTGCAATAGACTCACCTGAGAAAAGCAGTGACACCACCTCGTATCTTCGTGGTGGCACAGCTCTTTTGTGTCTCAGCTCGTTGGCAATGCTGATAGGCAGCACAGAATACAACAGTCTGTTGAGGAATCTGTAGTCAGGATTGTTTACTGTAACCAACACTCACACTACAGGCAGTGTATATAACAATTTATCTATGGAATTTCCGTGCACCATATATATATATATATATATATATATATATATATATATATATATATATATATATATATATATATATATATATATATATATATATATATATATATATATATATATATATATATATATATATATATATATATATATATATATATATATTTATTATATATATATAATATATATATATATATATATATATATATATATATATATATATATATATATATATATATATATATATATATATATATATATATGTATGTATGTATGAGTATAAGTATATGTGGAAGCTGGTCAGAATTACATTTCGTCTTTGTAAATGCACATTAATGACAGAATGTGAAAGACGCATCGAACACTTTGTGTAGGGCAGACGTAACTCTGTGTATCTATGTATTTATGTCTGTAGGTTCGATTAGCATTTTAAAAGTTGAGAAAAGGGGATTTTAGTCAACTGTTGTGGGTTGCATCCTTGAGATGGACAGTCATTGATCTAAGAACTTCGCACCTTATGTGTAGAATATGTGTAGAATAATAAATCCCACATTGTTTGAGTTAGGAAAACACTATTTGTCAAATATTGATGCTGTTCTTAAAAGATTTCCCCATTTTGCACCCGCAAGATAACGTAAGCTTTAAGGGTTGATAGATGTTAATCTTCTTGTTTGAGGAGCTGTTCACTTGAGATAGTTAAGCAAGTCCCAGCTGTGTCTGGGTACAAGTGACAGGATGAACAACTCAGCGGGTTTTCTTCCTATTGGGGAGTGTTGTACATGCTGCTATGGCGGTGTGTCCACTCACAAGATGAGTGGCGCTACCCAATAAACTCGCCCCTCGGGGCAAAATTTAAAAATTTAAAAAAATTCGCACCTGATGTTTCTGTTCACCTAGCATTAAACAGGTCCCCTGGAGATTAGTAGACTGTTGTGTCTTGCACTCTAGGAAAGGTGTGTCGTTGGCAAAATGGGGCCTCTATTAACTTTTACAGTCTCTCAGTAACCATAAATGCGAACGGATTGGAAAACCATTTTCCTCAACCAGCAGTTACGTCAAAATACTTTAGTTAACGATGAAACCAATAGCGCTCACTTATCCGTTTTCTGTCGTTCGCTCTCCAGTTCTCTGTGAGTGTGTTGTAACTTATCCGTCAAGATCTCCAAGTTCGTGGTCAAGTTGTACTCGGCCTCGAACTTCTCGCTCAGGAGGACGAGGTCTCGAGTGGCATCGTGGAGAGGGATGTCCGAGAGGTAGAGGCCTCGCCGATAGAGGTCGTCGAGGTTGAGAACCGAGGGAGAACACACGAAGAGCATGAGATCCGTCTCGGGGAGATAGATCATTTGGCCCTGAAGAGACATACATATACAGGATACATGAGAATACATAGTAATAATATACATAGAGATTGGAGGTGTACCCAATCAAATAATTTTCATTAAAACATCAATAATTATAATCGAAAACATTAAATTTAACATTAATTATTACTTACATTTTTAATACCAAAATATGCTATCGCAAACAATGGCAGACTTAAAATATATTATGTTATTATACATAACAATATTAATACTATTACATTATATAGTCAATATTTGCCATTATTTTTGTATATTTCTAACTCATGATATTAATATACAAACTATCATTTTAATGTACATAAATTTATTATAATTTGGTCTCCATTTCTACGTAGGAGTTTTG